>JAQQSY010000039.1:23786-78942 GCA_028646535.1 Procyon lotor
AGCGTCTGCCTTCGGCTCAGGTCATGATCCCAGGGTCCTGGGATTGAGCCCCACATCCGAGTCCTTGCTCAACGGGGAGCCTGCTTCTCCCTCCCCTACTCCCCCTGCTTGTGTTCCTTCTCTTGCTGTGTCTCTCTCTGTCAAATAAATAAATACAATCTTTAAAAATTTTTTTAGGGGCTCTCTGCTCAGCGGGGAGCCTGCTCCGCCCTCTCTCTGTCTGCCTCTCTGCCTACTTGTAATCTCTCTCTCTCTCTGTCAAATAAATAAAATATTTTAAAAAAATTTTAAAAATATTCTTTATTAAAATTTCTATTTTAAAAAATATTATGTTCTTGAGTGTCTCGCTGGCTCAATCAGTAGAATATGTGACTCTTGATCTCAGGGTTGTGAGTTCAAACACCACGTTGGGCATAGAGCCTACTTAAAAAAAAAGTATTATGTTCTTATTGTATAAGTGAAACAATCCAAAGGTGTATAATAAAACATAATAATTTCCCATTAACCTCTTTAGCCCCCTGAGGTGAATATTAATAACCTTCCACAGTGTGTCTCCATGTTCATAAATCTTTCATGTTTAAATCTTCAATCCATCTGGAATTTATTGTGGTACTCAGTGTGACAATAAGGATCTAACTTTATGTTTTTCCAGATGGTTAGCTAGTTTTCCAAACACGCTTACTGAAAACTATTTTTCCCTCACTCGTCTAAAATGTGACTTTTTAAAAAAGATTTTAATTTTTTAAAAAAGATTTTATTTATTTATTTATTTGACAGAGAGAGACACAGTGAGAGAGGGAACACAAGCAGGAGGAGTGGGAGAGGGAGAAGCAGGCTTCCTGCTGAGCAAGGACTCGGATGTGGGGCTCCATCCCAGGACCCTGAGACCACGACCCAAGCCAAAACAGATGCTTAACGACTGAGTCACCCAGATGCCCCAAGATTTTAATTTTTTAAAATAATCTCTACACCCAGTGTGGGGCTCAAACTCAGGTACTCCCCTCTCCACAGGGAGTTAGTGTTTTTAATTTCATAGGTCTTCCACACATATACAGTAAAATACTGACATTCTCTCAGTTTAATTTTTTATAGGAATGAGAGCCTGCTATATCTTGTACCTTCCAAACAGCATTTTTAAGTTTTGTGGGGTTTCTTTTTTGTTTGTTTGTTTAGTGATCTCTACCCACAGTGTGGGGCTCAAACACATGGCCCTGAGATTAAGAGTTGCGGGCTCTCCAGACTGAGTTAGCCAGGTGCCTCCAAAACGTAATTTTATTAATTTATTCATTCATTCATTCATTTAAAAGATTTATTTACTTATTTTAGAGAGAGTGTGCACAGGTGGGGGGAGGGGCAGAGGGAGAGAGAGGGAGAGAAGCAGACTCCCTGCTGAGCGTGGAGCCTGATGGGGGCTCTATCTCATGACCCCAAGACCATGACCTGAGGTGAAATCAAGAGTCGGATGCTTAACAGACTGAGCCACCCAGGTGCCCCTCAAAACATCATTTTAAATTGTTTTTTTTTTTTACCCCAGATACATTTTTTAGTCCCTCTCCTCCCCCATACACAGCGTTCAGATTTTGATTGGAATTGTTTCAAAATTCATAAGTTAGTTTGGGGGGGCACTGACAATTTTCCAGGTCTCAGTTTTCCCACTGGGGAACATGATGGTTTCTCATTTAAATCTTCTTTTAAAGTTATTTGAAGTTCTCTACGTTTCATGGCCACTCTGCTCCTTCGTTCTCGTCTTCTGAGGCTCTTTCCTGCCTCTTGGCCTTGGCCTCACTGTCCTGCCAGTGCTTTCCCATCTCCTCAGTGTCCGCTGTCTTGCCCAATCCCATGGAACCTTTGCTGTTTTACCCAGTGGCTCAACCTTCTCTGAGGCACCTGCCATCTCCCACTGCTTAGTGTCCCTCCATCAGGGACTCCATCCGGGAGGAGTCCGCCTCTTTGCTGAATGCCTGGTGGTAGTCTGTGCTCCGCACATGATCTCCAAGCACTGGTCAGAGAGCTAGGAACCTGGGGAAGGTGAGAGGCTGGCCCATGATGAGAGGATGCCAGGCAGCCAAGCCTGCATTCCTTGGCTGTGTTCTCCTGGCCTTCCTGGCCCATGTGAGGGACTGCGGGCTGGAACTCCACAATGTGGGGGAAAGGGTATTTCTCCATAGCCTCTTTTGGGAGGCTATGTAGATGATCAGCTTCCTGAGTGAGGAGAATCATCTGTTATTGTCATATTTCATGGCACTCGGCTTTGGTCTCTGAGGGCTACCGAGGAGGGAGAGTCCCTCACAGCTGGATCTTCTCATCCCCTTGGCCCCGCTCAGCTGCCATCTTCTCTGAGGCAGTCATTGGCTGTGTCTGAGGTAATGGTGGAACACAGTGGCTCTTTCAGGACAGGCTTTTTGCCACATGAGTGCAGATCACTGTGGTTCAGACTTTGGTAGTAGACGTGGCATATTAAATTTTATTATTTTATTCTAGAAACATCTGGCTTTGGGGAGTTGATTCCTGTCCTCACCAAACTCACAGGAATCGGATTCAATTGGCAGTTTATACAAAGGCTGGATCTCTCCACTGAGCAGCATGCTTGGGCCTCCTGCCCAAGGAGCACTTGGGAAACCCAAGTAACTCACCAGAAGGTGGCTTGGTGAGGAGGGATTATAGTAGGAAGAGTCATCCAGGCTCCAACAGGGACTGCAGAGTTGAATTGTGTGTGTGTGTGTGTGTGTGTGTATGTAACTTTTCTGGCAATCCAAATATTCATGTCTCATATATACAGATATTCTTTTCTTTAGATACTGGAGACAATGTTCTTGTGATACATTCTCAGTTTCTAGTAAGGGCCATGCCGGATGCTTTTTTCATTAACTTGACCCAGTTACCAAGCACGGTCCAGTGTACAGTAGCTGCATTTCTGTGTGGTTGCTTCTTGTCATGTGGATCCCATCCGTAACCTGACCAAACCAGAGGGCTGGAGGGCTTGTTTTGGGGAGTGTTTTTGTACACGACCGCTCCCACTCAGTGTATGTGAGTTCTTGGGAATGTGGGTTCTCAGGGGAGCGTGTTTCCAGGCTATGTCCTCACATTCTAAGTTTCAGCCTTTTCAGGGGTCTGGAGTCCTCTACCTTCCTGTTGCCTCGTGGTGCTGACTAACACACCCAGCTGCTGTGGTGTCGCTTGTGAGGAACCTTTTTTTATCCTTCTTTTCTAGCTACTCACGGAACCGTACCTTTGACACGTACATTGGGCAGGGCTATGTGATTGCTGGTATGGATGAAGGTCTCCTTGGTGTTTGCATCGGAGAGAAGCGGAGGATTGTGGTCCCACCTCACCTTGGCTATGGAGAGGAAGGAAGAGGTGAGTTCTGGCTGCTTCCAGGCAATTAGGGCTTCTTGAGAGCCAAAAGGTGGAAGCTGAAGTCCCACTATAGACTTGAATGTCCAAATAGCTTTGGTGCCTAGAGATGGTCTATTCTTTCTTCTTGTGTCTGCTGCCCATTTTCTTATTTGAGAATTCTTAGACCTACACCAAAGTTGAAAGAACTCTGAGATGAACTCTTAGATTCATCAACTGTTAACATCTCTCTGTTTATTTTCTCTAACTACAGTTTTTTGGTTTTTGTTGTTTTTAAGCCATTTGAACATTTATTGCAAACCTTTTTGGTTTTGGTTTTTTAACAGTTTTACTGAGGTGTAATTTATATGCCATAAAATTTACCTATTTTAAGTGTACAATTCAGTGACTTTTATTGATTTTAAAGAGAGAGCATGAACTGGAGGGACAGAGGGAGAGGGAGAAAGAATCTCAGGCAGATTCCATGCTGGGCATAGAGCCCAACACAGGGCTCAATCTCATGACCCTGAGATCATAACCCTGAGAGTGTGACCTAAGCCGGAACCAATAATCGAATATTTAACCGACTGTGCCAGCTGGCATCCCCGAATCATGTGACTTTTAGTAAATGTAGTGAGCTGGGTAACCCATCACCCTAACCAAATTTTAGAACACTTTTGTGTAGTAGCAAACCCCCTTTTACTTATTTATTTAGGATTTTATTTATTTATTTGTCAGAGAGAGCACAAGCAGAGGGAGCAGCAGGCAGAGGGAGAATCAGTCTCCCTGCTGAGCAAGGATCCCAATGTGGGTCTGGATCCCAGGATTCTGGGATCATGATCCAAGCCGAAGGCAGATGCATAACCAACTGAGCCACACAGGTGTTCCGGCAAACCCCCTTTTAAACATTATACAAATGATCCGTGTTGACTTTAGAAAAAAGAAAATACAAATAATGAAAGAAAACAAAAATCTCCCCTAATCCCTCCATGCTAGAGTAAACATTGTAACATGGTAGGCAAAACAGTGGCCCCAAATATGTCCCCATCTTATCTCCAGAACCTGCGAATATGTTACCTCACACAGTGGATGGGATTTTGCAGGTGTGATTAAGGTGAGGATCTTGAGATGGGGAGATTATTCTGAATCATCCAGGGGGCCTCGATGTACTTACAAGAGTCTTTGTAAGAAGGAAGGAGGAGGTCAGAGAGAGGAGAAAATACTACGCTGCTAGCTTGGAAGTTGGATGAAGGGGCCACAGGAACGAGGGCAGCTACAGTGAGCTGGAAAAGATGAAGGGACAGATTCTCCCCTGGAGACTCCAAAAGGAATGCATCCCTGCCAACACTTTGAATTCAATCTTTTGACCCTCCAGAGTTAGGAGAATAAATCTGCATTGCTTTAAGCCACCAAATCTGGAAATTTGCTATAGTAACAATAGGAAACTAATACAACCATGAAGTGAAAATACACATCCCCCTACACTAATAAATACAATAAATTCTTCTTTCTTTTTTTGTTTTTTTAACTAAACTCTACTCCCAGCATGGGGCTCAAACTCACCATCTCGAGATCAAGAATCGCATACTCTACCGACTGAGCCAGCAAGGCGCCCCATTAAATGTCTGATTTATAAAGCCACACCAGGTCACGACTTAAGACATAGTCAACAGACCTTGCTTCATGTCCTGTTTGTCTGTGTCTTGATGCTCCATTGTTTTGTATCATGTAAACTTCTACTCAAATACATATAGAAATAGACATATTTTCTGAGGATTCGTGTTTTGTTAAGCCCTCAGGATTAATCCTTCATTTCTCTAAAAATAATGTATTGATGGAAAACATTTGCTGAAATTATTTTTTTCCTTTTGGCTTTCTATCAAGTATGAGACAGAGCTCTGCAAAGAATTATATAAGGTTCTGGAAACATCTGAAGACTCATAAATTCTGTGGATATGAGGCTGCTTCATCTCAAATCATATGTTGTGGGGGCAGGGACACTCTGGCAGGTACCCCCTTGTGGGTGCTCTTGCCAGGGCAAGGGGCCCACATCTGTCTTCTTTGGATTAGCGTCTCTCTGGCCTCTTTCTGGGGTTTGCATAGGACCTAATGCTAATCCCTCAGGGACTGACCCCAGAAGGGTGTCCGGACATGGAGAAAATACCACGGGGCCGAGCACATAGTAAACATTCAATAAATATTTGTGGAAGGAATGAAATGCTGGGCTCTCCATGGGGTTCTCCACCTCCATTCTTGGCATTTCATTTTGTTGGGACCATTTTTCCCTGCAGGGCTGCTAGAAGGGAGGGAGTAGGCCTTCTGAAAAGGCTCTGGCCCTCTCTGCTGTCTACTTTGTTCTACAGGGTCCGCTCTGAAATTAGGATGCTGGGCTGTGTTTGCAGCCCTGAAGGGGAGAATGGATTCTGTCCAAGAGGTTGTGGAAGCATTGTTTCCTCATGTGCTATTCTCCAACTTCCAAATCACCTTCTAAGCACTCTTAGATTGGGAATATAGCATTATCGTGAGAATTAAATAAATCAATACATAGAAAGCACTTAGAAGTGTGTTTGGTACTTAATAAGCATTCACTGTGTGTGTGTGTGTGTGTGTGTGTGTGTGTGTGTGTGTGTGTGTGTTAGAGGAACCAAGAAATGAACACAGAAAATCGTGTGTGGCAGGGATGGGGTGGGCGCCATTGGTGTTCACACATCTCTATCTGAATTCTTTCTATAGCCGTGCTGTTTTCTTGAGCACGGTCTATCTGAGTTGGTTTTCTTATCTGTAGAATCCTAACAAAAGTATTATACATCCTTGATTCTAAGTAATGCTAATTTTTTTTTTAAGATTTTCTTTATTTATTTGTCAGAGAGAGAGAGCACAAGCAGGCAGAGCAGCAGGCAGAGGGAGAAGCAGCCTCCCCAGCGAGCAAGGAGCCCGATGCAGGACTCGATCCTAGGACCCCTGATCACGACCTGAGCTGAAGGCAGCCACTTAACCAACTGAGCCACCAAGGCATCCCTATAATGTTAATTTTTTAAAAAAGATTTATTTAGGACTGCCTGGGTGGCTCAGTTGTTAAGTGGCTGCCTTCGGCTCAGGTCCTGATCCCAGGGTCCTGGGATTGAGCCCCAAGTCGGGTTCCTTGCTTGGCTCTCCCTCTCCGACCCCTGCTTGTGTTCCCTCTCTCACTGTATATGTCTCTGTCAAATAAATAAATAAAATCTTTAAAAAAAAAGAGAGAGAGATTTATTTATTTATTTTGGAGAGAGAACACACATGTGAGCAGGAGAGGCAGAGAGAGAATCTCAAGCAGACTCCCCGCCAAGGGCAGATCTGTAAGTGGGGCTCGATCCCATGACCCATGAAATCATGGTCTGAGCTAAACCAAGAGTTAACCATTATGCTTAACTGACCAAGCCACCCAGGCGCCCCCTAAGTAACACTATTACAAGCTTTTACGTTTAAACTTCTCTGAAATGATCTGGGGATGTGTCTAACTCTTGATGCATATGTTTAAGGTGTGCCCCTGCCCCTCTCCAGCCCCCTAAATTCATGGGGCATCTGCTAATCCCAGATTTATAGTAATCCCCCACAAGGTACCTGCAGGGATTTAATGAGAGAGTGTAGGGGTGCCTGGCTGGCTCTGTCAATACAACATACGAGCCTTGGTCTGGCGGTTGTGAGTTCAAGCCTCCTGTTGGGTGTGGAGTTTACTTAAAAATAAAATCTTTAAAAAAAATGAGAGAGCGTATGTGAAAAATACTTCTGTAAACTGTAAAATGTTATTCAGATGTGAGGTAATGTTTCTAAAAGTGGAGATGATGGAAAAGAAAACTATACTAACAATTTTGTGTGGAAGAGACGGATGTGTTGTAAAAGTACTTTATGAACTGTTGGGTGTACTATATCCTAAGGGGTGTATATGGGCTGTTTTGGCTGGGAGTTTCTCCTCTGTGAAGTTAGTTTTTCTGTTTAGTTTCTCTTGCACAGTGATGGGGGACTGGAGTGATTTTCCCCTTTAGAGCTGATTTTCTTGTCTCCCCTCTTACTTCGGTAGGAGCCAGGTGAGCCTTAATTTGGCTGAGTTTAGCTTCCTCCTCTGTGATGAACTTGGCATACATCTTTCAGGCTCAGCGATCCCGTGGGCAGTAGCTCATTCTCTTGAATTGGAGTCCAAACTGTGTTCGTTTTTTTTTTTTTTAATATTTTATTTATTTGATAGAGAGAGCTCACAAGTAAGGAGAGAGGCAGGCATAGAGAGAGAGAGGTAGAAGCAGGTTCCCTGCTGAGCAGAGAGCCCGATGCGAGGCTCGATCCCAGGACCCTGAGATCATGACCTGAGCCGAAGGCAGAGGCTTTAACCCACTGAGCCACCCAGACACCCCCCAAACTGTGTTCTTAACTGGCTGCGTGATCCTGGGCAAATCTGTGCCTCAGTTTCCCCATGAAGGTTAGGATACTTCTAATGACCCTTCCAACTTCAGTCTCCCACTGTTCTCTAGGTTTTCCTGTCTAGGTTCCCGTATTTCTCACTGGAAGTCTGTGGGGACATCCCTGGTGACACTGGGGAGGCAGGGGTGCTGCTGCTTGGAGGACTCACTCATTCATTTCCTGTGTCTGACCTTTAGGGAACATCCCTGGTTCAGCCGTGCTGGTGTTTGACATCCACGTGATTGACTTCCACAACCCTTCCGACTCCATCAGCATCACCTCCCACTACAAGCCTCCTGACTGCTCCGTGCTGAGTAAGAAGGGGGATTACCTCAAGTATCACTACAATGCCTCGCTTCTGGATGGGACTCTGCTGGATTCCACGTAAGGGCCACTGGGGACAGCAGGGGAGTAAGCCTAGAGGATAACAGCCATAGGTTCCCAGGATTCTCCTTTTCTTTTCATCAGATACTGGTTGAGAGCCTTTCTTTCCATGCTTCCTCACTGCTCAGGTGCATTATTCTAAAAGTTCCCTACGAATGGTCTCACTTTGCTTCTGTGAAATTGTCTTTCTGAAAAAAACAGATGTCATCTTATAACTGCTGTCTTTAAAAAATTAACCCACAGCTACATTACAAACTCCACAGTCTGGTGCATCAGGCTCTATTTGTCAGCTACATTCTGCTTGACTGATCTCATCTTCTGCTAGGGCCCATCTTTTGTCTCATAGGGCCGCCATGTGAGGTGATGCAAGATGTGCACTGCTTAAACCCTTCCTTCTGGCCAATTTCTGCTGTGGCTGAAATGTCCTCCCTTTTTACAGTCTTTCCGTAATTCCTGGGAAGAGCCAGCTGCTTCCACTTCTGTGTCTCGTAATGTTTTAAGTCATTATTTTTATTAGCAAAATATCGTCATTTATTTTTAGTTATTTATTCTTGTTTCCATCTCTGTTGCTGGTCTGAATATCTTAGAGAAACCTAACATGTTTATTCATATTTTTGTTCCTTACACCTAGCCCAGAGCATAGCACACAGGAAGCATTTTATAAATGTTAACTGATGGAAGTGAATCTGAAATTTTATTAATAGAAATCAATAGTATAAATAAGTATCATTGGCCAATTTTGGTAAAAAGGAGCTTTGTTTCTTATGTTTCTGAATCTTCAGATGTAGTTGTAAGTTGGTAAAATATTCTCTTCTCTGGGAAAGAAACATTTTCAGCCTTCCTTTATATCTCTATATAAGTATATCCATTTTCATACTGAGCCTGACTTAGACTCCTAAGTTTGGGCTGGTGAGAAAGAAGAACTTCATATAAATATGAGTTGCTGGATTTATGCTGCATGAGGAGGGCCTTCTCTCCCTCCCACTGGCTCCTCTGCCTTCTAGCTTCAGGTGACATTGTGGGTGGCTGACGAGAGCTAGACACAGAGATGGAGCCTTAGGGACATGCTCTTCACAATATTCTCTTTGGTGCTATAAGATCCTGTATATTAATGCATTTCGTGTTTTCCATCAGATCTAAAATGTGTTGATTATTAGAAGCATTGTGTTTGATGTATCTCTGAGAAATAAAAACACTGCCCCCAAATTAACATGCCGCTGATCATAAAGTGTATCTCAATTACAGAGACGTTAAAATGCGAAAATATGTGCATTATAGAATCAATGAAATATGTACTAGCTTCCGGGGGCTCACGTTTACAAGGACCCGCTTTACAACAAACCTCCTTGCATTCATATTAGAAGCTTTTGGAGGGCAGCAGAGAAGCAGCATGGTCTGTTGCTTGGGAGATCAAGCGAGCTTATGCATGTGAAAATGGTCCACAAGGTTAGATTCCTGTGTGAGGTCAGTGGCTTGCTGTCACTGCTCTTGCTAATGTTCATGTTCTTGTCTGGTGCTCTTACCCCGGGGCGGGGGTGAGCGGAAGTGGGGGTGGAAAATGAACAAAGGAATTCCTTCTCAGTGGGTTCAGGATATGCTGCTTGTGTAGGGTGGGGAGAATTGGCCTTCCTGCCTTCTAATGTTTGGTGGATTCACAACATTCCTACAGAGTATCCGGGAGCCACGTGATGTTCCTTCCTCTCACCAGACTCCATTCTAGACCATGAGAGTCATTTGTGTTCCGTGTAAATCTACACTGAAGAGTAACATCCGGCATCCCCGCTGGTCTGTTCTGGGTGTAAGCTGCAGGATGATGGGAAAATGGGATGTAGGGTGGGTGTCTGCCTCCTGCGTGCGGGGGGAGGGGGGTGAGACCTGCTCCCACCCCAAGCCGTCCTCGGGGTCTGCAAACAAGGGGGCGCTTTTCCTCAGCGCTGAGAGAGGCTGGGGAGGGAAATGTGGGCGAAAAGCCAGAGAGGGCGGGCCTGCAAGTGGGAAGCAGGAAGCTTGCAGTGGATGGGGAGCCGGGAATGCACAGAAGGAATGAGGAGAATGTCAGAGAAGAACTGACAAAAAAAAAGTAAAAATAAAAGGTTGATCTGAGGGAGAAGAACTCGTGGGGCATTCAGAGGTGACACATGAAAGCAAAACGTTTGCTTGGAGGATTTTCTCAATGTGTGTTTAAATCGGCCTCAGAGAGGAAGAATAAAACCTTGATTTGACAACTAAATGAGTTTTTGAATATACGGTAAGACTTTGAAACAGAGTAGTCCCGTGGGAGGTCCCTAGGGGTCCCTGGACAACGGCAGTGTGAGGGTGTCTCTGTGCTGCTGACAAAGGAGGAATTGTGTGGGAGGCGGGACAGAGGCCGTCCTGCTCCCTCCTACAGCCCATGGGCCAAGGCATCCTGTGCCAGAGTTGGCTTTGTTTTGATTTTGTCCCAGGTAGGACAAATGCAAACCCTGTTTTGCTTGGTGGGTGCCTGACAACCAGCCTGGCCCTGGGAACCGGTTTGAGACGGGCAGGTGGCTGTAGCCCTGTCCCCAGGGGTGGCTGGTGGGCCTGAGAAGGGGATGTGACCCAAAGGGGCTGTGCCTTCCTGCTGTCCCCACCTGGTAATGGGCATCAAGGGGACTCCAAGATACTGGGGAGGCTTTTCTTCCTTACTATTGAAGAATAGCTCCATTGCCTTCAGGAAGTGGTAGAAAGTAGTAGTGCCGTATGTTTGGAAAGAGTTTATTTTAGTAGTGATGGAGAAGATAGAGCCCCAACTTTTATTTATGTGGGTTTCAGAAGGACTGGGGACATCAAGAATAATTTAAACCATGGCTCAGGTTAAACTTTCAGTTATTTTTCTTAAGTCAAAAACTATTGCAGACATAAGCACTTCACATACTCAAGGCCATCCACTTACTCTTTGTACTTGAGCTCTTTATTGTTCTCCTTGGTGCCAGCAGAGTATATTATTTACCACTGAGAATACCCCCATGAGATGGCTATCACTGTCTCCAGTTTCTAGATGAGGAAATGGAAGGATTTTATTTCTCAAGGTCCATTTAAGTGGCAAAAGCAAGATTCAAACACAGGTCTTGCTAAATCCAAAACCCAGGGTGTTTATTATATGTTGTTCAAATTCTCATGAAAATTCCTTACTGGGATATTAATTGAAATATAGAGAAGAGTTCTAAGAGCAGTCCAAAGGACTTCTTTTTTCCTGGAATCATTGAGAAGTAGGTTGCCACCATGAAGTCCCATCACCCCTGATTACTTCAGTGCACATTTCCTACAAACGTGGATATTCTCCTGCATAATTCAACACATACTTCATAACCAGAAAGTTAACACTGGTATGTTACTATCTTTTAATCCTCAGACCCCACTTAAGTTTTGCCACTTGTTCCCATAAGGTCTTTTATAGCAAAAAGATCCCATTCAATATGCTCCAGTGCTCTGGAATGGCTCCTCGGACTTCCTTTGATCTTCTTGACACTTTTGAAGATTACACTTACGTTATTTTGCAGAATGTTTCAGTTTGGGCTTGTCTGATGTTTCCTCCTGATTAGACAGGGGTTCTGTATCTTTGGCAGAAAGATCACAGAACAGATGTAGATGTGTTCTCATGAAAACACTCTCAACTACCAATGGGTTGATGACCTAACCAGGGACTCTTCTGTTTCATTTTCAGGTGGAATTTAGGCAAGACATACAATATTGTTTTGGGATCTGGACAAGTTGTGTTGGGAATGGATATGGGTCTCAGAGAGATGTGCGTTGGAGAGAAACGGACAGTGATCATTCCACCCCACCTGGGCTATGGGGAGGCTGGTGTGGGTGAGTACGCAACAGCATTCCCGGGTGTTCGGGGCATGTTCATGGTCTGAATGTTGTGCTTTTGGGGGGGTGCCATATTTAAACCACAATATGCTTCTTTCATTTAAAACCCAAAGAATCAGGGCTGCCTGCCTGGCTCTGTCGGTGGACATACAACTCTTGATCTTGGGGTTGTGAGTTCGAGCCCCACATTGGTTATAGAGATTACTTAAAAATAAAATCTTAAGGGGCGCCGGGGTGGCTCAGTCGTTAAGCGTCTGCCTTCAGCCCAGGTCATGATCCCAGCGTCCTGGGATCGAGCCCCGCATCGGGCTCTCTGCTCAGCAGGAAGCCTGCTTCTCCCGCTACCATTCCCTCTGCTTGTGTTCCCTCTCTAGCTGTGTTTCTCACTATCAAATAAATAAAATCTTTAAAAAAAAAAAAAAAAATAAAATAAAATCTTAAAAAAAAGAAACTTAAAAAAACCCCAAAGGATCTTTGGGTTTATAATTAATAAACCTGGGTTTATAGTTAATAATTAATAAATATTGACTAATGAATATTATATAATCATAATATACATACATATAATTAAAATTATTGTAGATCTAATATAATACTGATACTATAACACACGATAAGATAATAGTTAATACCATGAGTTAAGGGGCGCCTGGGTGGCTCAGTGGGTTGAAGCCTCTGCCTTCGGCTCAGGTCATGATCTCAGGGTCCTGGGATCAAGCCCCGCATCAGGCTCTCTGCTCAGCAGGGAGCCTGCATCCCCCTCTCTCTCTGCCTGCCTCTCTGCCTACTTGTGATCTCTCTCTCTTTGTCAAATAAATAAATAAAATCTTTAAAAAAAATATGAGTTAATACTTAAATTTAGCATCTTTGTTTAAAGAGTTCTGTGAGTTCAGTGTTAATGCCTTGTTAATGCCCCACACCTCCTTAAGAAAGCAGGAGTTTTTGTGAAAAAAGCCTTGGGTGTTCAAACCCATGTGTGGGAAATGTCCCTGAAGGAACTTGACAGGAGATTTGTCTTCAGTGAAGCTGAGGCTTCCTTCTGGAATAGGTTCCTGGGACACGGGGATGCTACAGGCCTTCACTTTTCATTTCTCCTGCACCTGTAAACTATCCACGAGGACTTTCTTTTGGAAGAGATGAGTTGCAGGTTCTGGTAATACTGGCTTTACCTCGCCCTAGGCTGGTATGGTTTACTTCATGATTTGGGCCAAAATGAATCCTACACATAGGGGATTTGGGAATCTCATCTTCTTCAATGTTTTATGCTCCTACTCTCTGGAGTAGGGAAGTGGAGATGGGAAGTACTAACTTACAAAAGATATACACTTTGGACTGATTTTCTTTTTCACAATTTTAAATAATTGTCTATTGGGGCTTGTTGGTCCATGGAGCATGTACCTCTTGATCTCAGGGTCGAGAGTTTCAGCCCCATGTTGGGTGTAGAGCTTACTTTAAAAAAGAAAAAGATCTCAAAACCCCACAACTGCCTGCTAGTACCCCCAATCCAAGAAGAAACACTTAAAAAATATGTACTTTGTAAGACCATGGGATATATATTATAAATAATTGTAGCAATTTCAAATAAGACATATTATATATGTGCATATATATTCACATGCTTATGTAATTTCTTTTGGGCTCATAATATATATACAGTTCACAAATTTGTATTTATAGTCATATCTTAGATTAGGACTTTAAGGCATACTGTATTATTCTTAAGGTTCTGCTGTAGGATTTATTCAAAAGTTCTACAATTGTAGTCTCTACTAGTGGCTTTCAAACTTTTTTCACCAAGACATACAGTAAGAAATACATTTCATGGGGGTACCTGGGTGGCTCAGTTGGTTAAGCAGTCAGTTAAGATCATAAGATGCTTATGATCTCATGAGTTGTAGGATTGAGCCCCACTTTGGGCTCTACACTTGGTGAGGAGTCTGCTTGACATTCTCTTCCTTTCCCTCTGCCCCTCCTCCTGCGTGTGCACTCATGTGCTCTTTCTGTCTTTCTCTCTCTAAAAGAAATAAGTAAAAACTTCTTTTTTTAAAAAAAGATTTTATTTATTTATTTGACACAGAGAGATCACACGTAGGCAGAGAGGCAGGCAGGGAGAGAGGGGGGAAGCAGGCTCCTCACCGAGCAGAGAGCCTGATGCGGGGCTCGATCCCAGGACCCTGAGATCATGACCCGAGCCGAAGGCAGAGGCTTTAACCCTCTGAGCCACGCAGGTGCCCCTAAACTTCTTTAAAAATAAGAAATACATTTTATCTCCCCATCTATATTATACATAAACATGCAATTTATACATATATACATATACATTTAGTTTTATATATAAAATTGAAACGCAAGTTTCATAAAACCATACCTATCCTTTCTAGGTACAGTGTACCCTCATCTATTTAATTCTTTAATTTAAAAAAATGCTGATCACCATCCTATAAAAGGATTTCATGACCCACTAAATGGCCACTACCTACAGTTTGGAAAAAACCTCTTGCTCGTGTTGAACTTTTTTGCCCTCACAAGAAATGCTTGCCATCCATGAGGCAGCTGGAACCCTGGGTCGGGGAGGGAGGTTGAGCTGAGCATGTGGCTGTCTGCTGGGGCTAATACTGTCTCTTCCCCTGTTGGTGTGTGACAGAGGGAGAAGTGCCCGGCAGCGCCGTCTTGGTGTTTGACATCGAGCTGCTGGAGCTCGTGGCCGGTCTGCCTGAGGGGTACATGTTCATATGGAACGGCGAGGTGTCATCCAACCTCTTTGAAGAAATCGACAAGGATGGTAATGGAGAAGTCCTCCTCGAAGAGGTAACTGACCTTGGAAGGAAAACAGGATTAAAGGAGCCCAGGGAACCTTATCGGGGTGGGGGAACCATTCCGAATGTGAAGCCTTCTCGGGGTGAGCAGGACACCTTGCTCATTTCTTGTGATGATGGATCGTAACCCCTACATGCTCACGTACCAAGCACTTCCATACACATGCTCCAAACTGAAGCTCACAATTCTTCTTTGAAGAAACTGAGGCTCCCAGAGGTATGGGGCTTGATTGCAGGGCTCACGATTCAGTTCTCAGTTCCTGCGTGCTTGCTCTGTACCTGCATTATGCTGAGACTTTTTCAAATGTATTATCTTGCCTGGCCCTTGTGGCAGCCATGTAATCATCAACCCCATTTCAGAAGCAGCAGCTGTGCAGAGGGAAGGTAAATGACTTGCCCAGGGTCATGCAACTACCCAGTGGTTTGAGCCAGGATTCATTTCCCCATCTTAATCATCTAGGTGCTGGGTGGTTTCTTCTGTAGCAAACGCCCCTCCGTGGAGCTGGACAGTAGTTCGGTCCGTCCTGTCACACCTTGCTGAAATCCACTACTCTGCCCGTTCTGTATCTGCTTATTCAAGGACAGGGCTCCAGCCTTCTCTGCTTTCTTTCTGACATCAGTCACATTTTCCTGGCTCTTGGGTGGTTCATATGAGCACAAAAACATGCGCTTTTTCCCCCTTCTCTTGGTGCATCTTTCCATTTCTTTTATTTCTTTGCTCCCTTCACAGCAAAAATGTCAAAACTCTTTTAAATCCACTCCTGTCCGACATTTTTCCCTCTGTGTCACTGAATCTGGTCTTGCTAAGGTGACTGGTGCTTTTCATGTTGCTGCAACGAGTGGTCACCTCCCCCTCTCCTACTTGGACAAAGCCAACTGCTTTGCAGGATACCTTCTTTCCCTGGCTTCCAGACCACACTTTTTGGGTGTTGCTTCTCCCTCACGGGTAAGTCCTTCTCAGGAGTCTTCTCCCTGATCTCTTCATGTCAGAGTGCCCCAGCCTGAGTCCTAAGCCTGTTCTCTTCTCCACCTAATGTCACCTCCTGGGTGATCTCAACCAGTGCTGTGGCTTTGCCATTCAAAGCTCCATGACTTCCAAACTTGTGGTTCCAGTTCAGTCTTCTTTACTTCAGACTGCTACATCTAACGTTTTCACTTTCTGAAACGGCTACCTCCCTCCTGTGGACTTGCTTCACCTAAAGCCTTCCTCATCTCCCCCGATGGCAACTTTGTCCTTACAGTTCCTCAGGCGAGAGCACTCAGTAATCTTTGGCTCCTCTCTTCCTCACGTAGACTATAGTAAATCCAGCAGGAACTCATTCTAGCTCTATCTTGAAAATTTATCCAGAGCCCGACCACTTCTTACCATCTCCACTCTGTAGCATCGTGGTCCAGAGCCTGCTTTCTCTGGCTTGGACCTCTATGAAGGTCTTCCTGCTTTCACCCCTGCCCCTCACAGCTGCCAGAGCGATCCTTCTAAAACTTAAATTGGATCATGGCTTGCTTTGTCTCTGAACCCGGTGGAAGCCCCCATTTCTAAAGTCCTCACAGTGGCCTGTAAAGGCCCACACATGTTCTTCGTGACCTGCTCACTAGAACTTCCTCTCCAACACCATCAGGCATGCACCCCTCTTGAGTCTTTGCACCAGCCTCTCCTCTCAGAAGACACTTCCCTGGATAACTGTTTGGCTTGTTCCCTCCCTTACTTCAAGCCTTTGCACAGGTCTCCCTTTTTCACTAGGATTTTACCCTGACTGCTGGATCAGGACCTCAACCTCCTTCCCTATCTGTACTCTTGATCTTCCTTGCTTGGCTCTACTCTGTGTTTTCTAGAGCATTTCACTTCCTATCTTACTATGTGATTTACTCATTTTTAAAATGCTCCTTTCTAAGTGTGCCTTTCCTACTAGGATATGCTAGAATTACAAGAGCAGGATTTTTTTTTTTAAATGATGTCTCTCTAGGATCTTGGATGGTGCTCAGCACACAGTAAATGTTTTTATTGTATGAATGAATGAATGAATGAATGAACGAACGGAAAGCAGGCAGCAGTGTTCTCAGAGGCTAGGGTGGTTAGGGGATCAGCCTTTGGTGGAGAACTAAGTGTTGATTAGGGAAGATCGCTGCTATGTATTGGCTGCCTGGAACCTATGGGCTCCTGGAGTCACTAGTCAGTGGTTTTTAACTTGCATCTGGAGGAGAAAAAAACCAAAACCAGGTGGTATAGTTCATAAAATTGTGTCTGTTTGTGAGCTCATACTCCGATTCCAGCCCCAGGGCGCTCAGGATGCTCTGTTTGGGCCCAGGCTTGGCTGCCGTATCTCATGGCCTGTCTTGTTCCCTCTCTCTCCAGTTCTCAGAGTACATTCATGCCCAGGTGGCATCTGGCAAAGGGAAACTCGCTCCTGGTTTTGATGCTGAGATGATTGTGAAGAATATGTTCACCAACCAGGACCGGAATGGAGATGGGAAGGTCACGGCAGAAGAATTTAAACTCAAAGACCAGGAGGCCAAACATGATGAACTCTAAACCTGACTCGGGCCACTTGTGTGACACCAAGCCTCTGTCATGTGAAGGGAGGCGCGAGGGTCTCTCAGAGGGGAATCGTCAATAAGCAGTGATGGTCACACTGGGGCATGTCAGGGATGGGTCGATTCACATGGTGAGAATTTTAGGTCACATGCCAGTGATATGAAACAAAATTGGTGTGAGGTGCCTCGGCAGGGGCTGTGTAGAATACTGAAAGGGCTGCACTGTCAGCCATTGTTTTGTGAGCTTTCTGGGTAGTTTTGTTACTAAAGGAAAATAGTGTCATATAGAAGTTACAACCATCTTGGGGGGGAACAGAGAGAAAATGTCCAGGATATTCACATAAAGAGGATTCACATTTTTTTTTGACTTGCTGGTGTTTTAAAAGTGTTCTTCAGATGAGCAGAAAACACAAGTCATGTCCCAGCATTATTCCCCGGAAGCCTATATAGGCTCTGGTAATGCCCAGCTTCCACTTCCTGCTCTCCATGTGCACACACATGCACACACACACACACACAACTTGTACACGTGTGCTTTTATAGTTAACCAGACCCTACCTGTTGTGGTCTTCCGATTGGCTGAGTAACTTGGAAGTTAAGAAGAAAATCAGTGGACCAAACAAAAGGCATCTTGGACCACAAGTAGAGAATTTGATTGTGTTTGCCACGTAAGATTATCTGCTTCACCCTTTCTTACTTCCATTGCTCTATCCTCCCTGAATCTTTCCATCACAGATATGCACAGGGCTGGTGGCTAAGCCATCCTCCAGAGTTACTTACTGTGACCAAGATGGAAATGTCACCCCAACAGATGAACAAGGTGACATATTTCCACTCATTTGTGTCCTGGAGAGGGAGGTGCCCAAAAGCCTAGGGACCTCTCTCTGTGTAGGGAAGCAGGGACACGGTTACCTGCCAGCTTGTGCCCACGTTATGCAGTAACCACCTGGCTGCCTTATGTCCTCTGTTCCCAAGTGGTGGCGGCATCCACCCTGAAGTAATCAATGATTTTCCTTTTGAAACTACTTTACTTTACTAATTTAAACTGTTTTGTACTGATGTAGCCCTGAGATAGTTCATGAAAATGCTGTGCACTCATTCAATGGAATAAATGTTGGAAAACTCGTTTCGTATATAAAAAAAATTGAATTATAACATCAGGTTTTGTGGAGTTTTACTTGGAGGCTGAGAAGATCCCATGAGAATATACTTTGATTATCCATTGACGATCCCCTGGATAAATACTCGAGAACTGCCTCTGAATTTGAAGGAGTGTGAGGTAGAGTATGGGTGGGGGCATTGTCTGGCGGTGTCCTGATAGAAAACACACTCTCACGTGGGACTTCTGAGGAGAAGCTGCATAAAGAACTCTACAGGAGTGGGGACAGGGCCCAGAGACCTAGTAAAGATGTCAAGGTACATGACAGCGGTTGGGGAGCACCAGTAGGAGGCTGTTCTACCCCCAGGCCTGAAAGGTGAAGGGGAGCCACAGCCATGCCCAGAACCGTGGCTGGTCCTACAGCAGAGGAGTGAGGGCAGACACACCGCGTTCTCTGTCCTGCCCCTGGTTCCCACTAGCTGAACCCAATCCGAAGCCAAAGTAAGAGGCGGCTAGGGGCTGGCAGTCTCAGAGGTCAGCATTTTGGGGGCACAGAGAAAGGTAGAAAATGACCGCAGGGATTGGAGTGGGAGCAAGTGGGGGAATGACTGGCACATGTATAGAGAAAAATACATTAAAAAAAAAAAATACATGTTTTTTTAAAAGCAAATGTTACTGTTTACTCTGAGGAAGCAGCTTCGGGGACTCCGTTCGCTTTCGGAAGGCAGACAAGATGTGTGCCTTGGCCTTCCCGGCTGCTGCTGTCATGGTAACTGACGTTCACTGACCCGTCTTCTACAGGGCACAAGGTCACTCCAGATTTTCTGTTTAACAGAATTCCTTCAGTGCACCGGATAGGCTAATAATCTTGTGGAATTGCCCTTTGGAATGCATTTAACCTGTAACACCTCACGATCTTTACACATCCTCATGAAGATAAAAACCTGGTGCTTATTCTCTGCTTCCAATTTTTAGTTGGTTCTGATTGAATTTCTTCACTGGCTGTTTTCTTTGGTGGTGGAGACAGTTGGCTGAATGAAAGACATGTTTCTCTGGGGATATTAAGGTCTGTGGGCCTCAGAGCTTCAAGAATAGAGGGAACCTTAGCTTGTTTTTATTTTTAAATTGTCTGCCCGATGCTGTGGAACCTTGGTCTTTTCTGGCCTTCAGACTCAGACTGAAATGCTGGGTCCTCTTGAGTCTCCAGCCTGCCGCTCGTTCTGTTTTTTGTTTTTTCTTCCCGAGCCTTATGGAGGTATAATGAACAAATAAAAATGTAAGATATTTAAAGTGTATGTTATGATTTGATGTACGTATATCCTTCACTTGTGAAAGGATCTCTCCCCGATGTAGCACCTCACTTTGTGTGTGTGAGAACTTTTAAGTTTTACTCTCTTAGCATATTTTAAGACTATATATTATAGGTCACCATGTTACGTATTATATCCTCAGACCTGACTTATCTTACAGCTGAAAGTTGGTACCCTTTTACCAATTTCTATTTCTCCCATCCCCCAGTAACCACTTTTTACTGTTTCTAGGACTTCAGCTTAATTTTTTTAATGCCACATATAAATTTTTTTAAATCCACATATAAATAATACTGTATAGTATTTATCATTCTAAGCCCTTGGCTTGTTGTTGAGTGCTCCCTCGGCGCTTCCATTCTTCTTGTTGCTAAGGAGGACATTCAGTTATCTGTGAGTGTGTCAGGGGCTTTAATCTCTGGGAGGACCAGCTGCTCAGATGGCCTCACTTTATAATGCTGCTGCAACACGTTTACATTTGCGTTATGATTATGGGTTACAGCGCTGCTGGCAGGACTGTCAGTACTCATTATGGAGCCAAATATAGGGTAGAGATGCCACAGAGCACTTTTCTTAATCATATTTTATACTCAATTTCTGGGTTGCTCCTTGAGGCAGCTTGGATCTCTCGATAGAACAGCTGTTCACAGGCTCTAGACTTAGGACTTTTGTAGATTTTGAATTTTGGGCCCATGAAGTAGGTCACTGATGCCCACTGGGAGATTAGAGTATCTCTGTGAACATGACATCTGAGCATACATGTGACCTGTGTGCTTGAAACACCACTAGGCTACCTGGCAAGCATCAGCAATCTGCATTATTTTGTTACAGCGAGTTTTGATCTCTGATTACTTAGGAATTTATAATACCTTTCAAAATTATTACTTAAAAGACAGAAAAAAAAATTTCATTTTGGCAGAAGAGTTGACCTGACTGCAAGACTGTATCAGTGCTGATACATTGCACTTCAGGATCTTAGGTTTCTAGGAACAAAGTTGCCATCTTTTTGTATGTTATGTATGTATGTATGTATGTATGTAATGTATGTAATGTATGTATGTATGTATTTTAGAGAGAGAGCACAAGTGGGAGAGAGAATCTCAGGCAGACTCTGGACCCAGCACAGAGCCCGATGTGGGGCTTGATTTCACGACCCTGAGATCATAACCTGAGCCAAAACCAAGAATCAGACACGTAACCAACTGAGCCACCTAGGTGCCGCCCCAAGTTTGCTTTCTTTGAAGTCATTTTCCCTTGGCTTTCTTAGGGATCTGCATCTTTTTATAAACTAAGAATACTGCTTCTAATTATTTATTGCTAGATGCAGATATAAAACTTTCATGCTTATTAAAGTAGTGTTTGATTCTGTGTGGTCTTGGTCCTTAATGTTGGACAAGGGGTTCCTTCCAGCTTACACTGGCCATATTCGGATCCCATTTAAACAGATATTTAATGCATGATTCCAGCCAAAATTTCTCCTTTGAGCTCTAATCTATTTGGTATCTTCCCTTGTATACCTCACAGGCACTTCAAACTTTGCATGTTCAGAAGAGAATGCCCATTCCCACCCCCTTCCCAACACCTTCCACCCAAGGCTGTTCTTTTCTTCCCCTGCCCACTTAGCTTAAACCAGTTATCTTCGAGACCCTCCTCTCTCACTTCACCCCACACGTTTAATCCAAAAGCAAGTCTTGTCATTTCTAAATTTAAACTACTTAAAATGATCCACTGGTCTGAGTCCTGCCTACTGTAATTTCTAGTGCAGACTTCTACAGCAGCCCCCTAACTGATTCGCTGGGGTAGACCTGCCCCACCAGTCCATTTTCCACAGGTCAGCATGATCAGGGCACTCCTTGGCAGGGAGAGTATAACCAAATGCATGATTTACAAAGCCCTGTGTGATCTGGCACCCCATTCATGATTCTGTTCTTCCCTTTGCTCATAATACTGTTAAACCAGTTCTCAGTTCTTTGAACATCTTAAATTTTCTTACTCGGGACCTTTGCACCTGCCATTACCTCTCCCTGGAATGTTTTTCCCTCAATTCCTCATATGCTGGCTCCTTATCCTTCAGGCTTTGGCTGAAATATTATCTCCTCAGAGCTTTCTCTGGCTACCTTGTCTAAAATATTTGTGTTGGTTTTGTCATAGTATCTTATTTCTGTCTCATCTGCTAGGATGGAAGCTACATGAGGGCAGGAATTAATTGGCATGTGGTATGTGTTAATTACTGTTTCTCTAGGACCTAGCCCACAGCAAGGACTTTAATATTTGTTGACGAGTGACCATTCACTTACTCGGGCCTCACCTCAAGTTCATACCCCACTACAGAGAGGAGGAAACCATGGCTTAGAAAGGTTAGAAACTTTCTAAATGTCCTCAGATCCAGGTTTGACTGACTTGAACGCCTGTGCCGTTTACACCTTGGGCACATTTTATCTTATCTACTAAACTTGTACTGAAATACCAGAGTAACTATAAAACACAGCAGGATGGTCAATCTTGAGGTAACTTGGGACAAGTTTCAGGATTAATATTTCAAGATCCCACGTATCTTTTCCTTCCTGATGCCCCAGGGGGTACACCAAAGAGAAAAACTGTTGTTTTTTTTTTTTTAACTAAAGTCTGGTTAAAAAAACCTTTGATGGGGCGCCTGGGTGCCTCAGTTGCATAAGCATCTGCCTTCAGCTCAGGTCATGATCCCAGAGTCCTGAGATTGAGGCCCCACATTCTTTCAGCACTCCCTATAAAAATATAAATCTTTTGAAACAATAGGTTTCAAACTGCAAATTCTGTTTGTTCTCTTTTCATAGAACAATGACTTTCTAGGTTCAGTTCTATTTTCATTGGGTTCCCTGCTCCCTGCTTCTCCCTCTGCCTGCCGCTACCCCCGCTTGTGCACGCACTCTCTCTCAAATAAATAAATAAATAAATAAATAAAATCTTAAAAACAAAAACAAAAAAAAAACAAAACAAAAAAACCCAAACCTTTAATATACTTAACTCTGGTGTCTATTAAACACACCATGGAATGCAGAGTTCTTGCAAAATCACTCTGGAACAAACTAGTATTTCTGACAGTTGTTTCTGTTTTTCAGTTTCATCAAAATTGTTCATCTCAGCACCCAAAACTGCTTTACCTCCTAAAGTAAAATTCACATTTGTAAGAAAAAAACCCCACGAAACACAAAAAAACGCTAACAGCAAATGCCACTCTTTAGAGAACATGGTAATTACTGTACACTGCCAATATTCACTAGGGCTATGAAAGAGCTCTCTGTCTCCTCCATCCATCCAGACTGCTTCCTCCTTCATGGGTGGGTAAGAGGTGACCATACTGAATACTGGTGCTAGGCTATTCTAAATGCAAATATAAAACTTAAAAGCACACATTGCTCTTGAGGAGTACATGTTACCCTAACAGTGATATATCTAGAGGATGTATCATTACCTTCACTTTACAGATGAGCAAGCTGGAACACAGATTAATGGGTCCTGGTCACACAGCTACTAAGTGGTAGAAAGAGGATTCAAATCCGGACAGTCTGACTCTATAGCCCATTTTCCAATGGCTATATTAAACTGCTCTGAAAGCTGAACTTGAAAACCTATTATTTTATGTATCGGTAGAAACAGGCAGTGAGAGGTGATAGGGTCAAAGGCACGTAGTAGAAGAGGCAGGGGCCTTGGTTTGATAATCCATTAAGGGCGAAGGTAGAAGGGGCTAGAGAGGCTGCATGCCCTCCAGGCCCTCATTTTATAGGGAGATGCCTGACCTATAGCCTTAGTACAGGGCTGAGTTGTAATCAGAATGGAGGTCATAACTTCAGTATTTTTCACATTTACTCGATGCATCATGCTTCTCTGTAGAAGAAATTATAATTTTTATAATTGTACAATTTTTATTATATAATTATTATACAGTCCTTTGGAAAACAGTCAATATGGCCAACTCTAATAGCAATATGGATAAAAAGCTACCATTAGATCAGAAATTTCCAACTAAAGCAGGGAATAGTCTACTTTTGGCCACTACAGACTTTGTTTCATTGTCTGTTATAAAAAGAAGTAGTGGTAGAGGATAGGATGGGCTGCCCCAGGAAAAAGATTTTCACTGCAAGACCTTGCCTACCTGCCACATCAAATTGGATTAGAGACTGCCGACCACACTGGATGTCCAGAACCAGCTGGAACATGCTCTGTATCACAGCTCAGATGCTTTATGGAATTAGTGGCTTGTAGACTCTGGAGTAAAAATGGTTAGAATCAGGGTCATATTTATCACAATGGCAAGTCTAAACCTTGTGGTAACCAATTACTGGGCAGCAGAAATTTGGAACGGGAAGTCAGACTGCAGAAAGGAATGTCAGTTCCTAATTTAGCAGTACTCGGTTTTAGTTAATAGGAGACCCAGCTACACTTTGTTCCCTGCCTGTGGCTATTTCTGAAACTCTTAGACTTATAACAAAGTACCCTCTTTTACTGATACTTTCAATGAGGGGAAATTGTTTTCCCAGTCCCCAGGTATTTTCTGTAGGGCTGATTCAATTTCCTCTGCAAATATCTTTTTTTCCTTAAACTTATAATGTGTAAGTTTAAAAATATTCAATCTAAATAGACACTATGACAATGACACTAGGAATTCTCCCTCCCTCTTTCCCTCGCTCTCTCACACACACACAGGAAAAACACGGCAGGTGCTTAATAGATATTTGTTGAATAAATGGATAATTGTCTTGACAATACAATTTAAAAAGGCTTTACATTTCATGTGTATAAGTGCTTCAATATAGAACATTCTGTAATGATTAGTGACATGGATAGCAAAGGTTTTTTTCAAACACTGAGTGCCAATATTTTCTGGTAAATACTGACTTTCACAAAACAGAAGAACCAAACATAACACAATTTCAGGAGATGGTGATATCATCAGCATAATTCACCCCAATTACAAAAATGGTAACACTTAAAATCATGCACATTATTTCACCATTTCATAAAACTTCTTTTTAAACTTATACAAACTTTCCCAGAGTAAAAAGTTTCCTCAAAAGCCTCAGGATAACATTACACTAAAAAATTCACTCTGGAAATGCAGGGAGTTATTTTTCAAATTTTGGCTTTACGATTTTCTTTTTCAATCTGTTAAAAAATAGAGTTGAGGAGTGTGTTCAGAGAGGTGGGGAAAAAAAGGAGCTTCCAGTTGATGGATTTAGTATATCCAAAAATACCTCAGTAA
This sequence comes from Procyon lotor, assembly GCA_028646535.1. Taxonomy (NCBI): domain Eukaryota; kingdom Metazoa; phylum Chordata; class Mammalia; order Carnivora; family Procyonidae; genus Procyon; species Procyon lotor. The sequence goes on from JAQQSY010000039.1 coordinate 48,762, forward strand.
TGGAGAGGAAAAAAAGCTTCAAGAGCAAGAATGCATTATAAATAGAAGTCTTTCAGCAAGATGAACAGGTGAGCAGTTCTTGCATCAATTGCAACCACAGGAGCAAGGTCTTGAAGAATGCTTGTTTACAGAATCTTCTGTAAGATAGAGTTGGCTACGTCCAGTGATTCATCTTTTACTAGAACAATGTCATAAGAGTCCATGTACTTTTCTAAAAGTTCATCCACCTAATCAACAACAGAAAAATTAAATGGATAGGCAGGAAGGAGAAGCAAAGAGTTTCAGTGTGAACCTCATTGTTAGGTTCAATCTTTTGGGCAAATGTAGCAAATTAAATTTACTTTCATAAAACTGGTGAAATGAAGGAATTCTTTCAAACTAAGACTTAGGGACATAGAAATTATCCCACACAGTGGCTTTATACCCAAAGTCATTTCTCTCTAGTCCAGTGGTTCTCAAATGGGGAGACTGTCCAAGCAACACCTGGCCACATGGGGGACATTTCTGACTCTCAAGACCAGGGAGTGCTACAAGTTTTTAGTGGGGAGAGGCCAGAGAAGCCACCCCAATACCGATGGCACACATGTGCATCTCAATCCCCTTAATGACACCAAAGTAAAGGGATAAAGAACAATCAAAATGTCTCTACTTTCTCACATGTTTAGTAACAACTGCCCATTAAGGTCCGTCCTTATTTTTCTTACAAGAAAATTAAATGACAGATCTATATACTTACTCTATCATTTAGATATCCAATTTTCAGGATGTGTTCAACATTGGCTACTCCATCTGCCATTCTTATGTCTCCTTGGGAATCTCCCAGCAGAATGATGTTGCTATTGTCTTTTAGTCGACTGAAATATTCTGTGTTCTTCAAGGCACCATCATGTTTGTTAAATACATGAATTAGTTCACCTTTAAATCCTTTCAGCACCCCCTACAAAAATATAAATCTTTTGAAACAACACGTTTTAAACTGCAAATTCTGTTTGTTCTATTTTCACATTCATGTCAGAAAGAAGGGCTCTGAGAAGTTAATGACTTTCTAGAGACTACTTTAAATGTCAAACACAAAGAGCTGAAAATACAATTTTTACTTTTCATTTGTTTCGTAACTGGAGATCCCATTTTCTGTATATCACAATGTACTGTCTTGATTAGAAGACTTTGTTTAAGTAACGACAGTTCTAATTCCTTCTTTTTTTCCACTTATGGATATTGAGTCCTCAAAGTTGCTGCATTAAATCACATTAAAAGAAATTTTCCTAATTTTAATATTGGTCTGTAGCTTGGGAAACAAGTTTAAGACAGGTATATTATTTTTAAAACATGGATATGTACATAACACTGGGAGATGATGAGTCCTATAGTAGGCCTATTGAGTGACCTAATTTAATGAATATACATTAAATAATGTATATAAACAACTGCATTTATATGATTAAAATATATGCAGATTTTAAAAGTAATTATGAAGAACAATTTGCTGTACTTACATTGTCATCAAAATCCATGAAGTTGGACACTACTGTGATGTTCGGGTGATAAACGCCAGCTTGATGGATTACCTCCTCAAGTATATCACCAATACCAGCCGAAAATATGAACACAGGGATACCGTATTCTTGGAGCTTATCAAAGAAATTCTCATACCCTTCCCTGCAAGATGGAGGTAGGAACTAGTTGTTAAAGAGAAAGATATATCTCCTTTTCACCTAGAAATGAAAAAAGCAAAACATTTCTACCTAATTCATGGCTCATTTCTATTCCCATTTCAGAATACTGCCCAAGAGCATGGTTATTGATGTCTATGACAACACTGGTACAAGTTTTTCAAACAACAGTTAACTCTTTGCTTTCCTTTTAATAAATTCTAATAGTACAAATTAGATGTTTTTAGACTCAAATCAAATATGGATATAAGCCTACAGTTCACAATCTATACCATTAAACAGCAAACAGTTAACCATATCTTGAAAAAAACCTCACCCTGGAAAACCCATTTAGGGTGAGCTGGAGCACCTCCTGCTGGCCATCCTGTTCAACTACTTCCTCTTAGAAAACAGGCAGGGGGAGGAACTGAAGGGCATTCTCTTTCAGCAGGCATCTCTCCTACCTATGGTGTAACAGCTCTTGGTCATGTTCTTATCTTATTAATCTAAGTTTCTTGCCTTCTTGCTCTTCCTGGGCCACAGGTTAAGCTGCCTACAAAGGAATGAAATACTCACTAGCTGTCCTCACATTCTTTCTGACATTTAATGCTTTCCTCCTTAGAGGTAGACCACCTTAAAACGTAGCATCATCAAGAAAGAAAGAAAGGAAGGAAGGAAGGAAGGAAGGAAGGAAGGAAGGAAGGAAGGAAAGAAGGAAGGAAGGAAGGAAGGAAGGAAGGAAAGAAAAGAAAAGAAAAGAAAAGAAAAGAAAAGAAAAGAAAAGAAAAGAAAAAAGAAAAGAAAAGAAAAAAAAGAAAAGGAAAGGAAAGGAAAGGAAAGGAAAGAAAAGAAAGAAAAGAAAAGAAAAGAAAAGAAAGAAGGAAAAAGGAAATAGCATCATCATATTTACCTAATGAGTTTAAAATTGTTAGGGGTGGTAAACTATATCGAAAGAAGCTTAAAATTTTTTATTTTATCATTCATGTATCACAAATATTTTTATTATTTGCTAAATCATAGTCACCTTTCCTATAAACTTTGAGTAAACTTTCCTTTATAAACTTTGAGCAAAAAATTTTTTCAACTTGATTTATAAACATTCTTTTTATATTTCATGTCCTTTCAAAAGTATTCTCTTAAAAAATTTCAAAATAGTCCCAGTTCCATAAATTTCTAAGTTAGTCTTGAATTTTTTTTAAGGTATTATTTATTGGGGCGCCTGGGTGGCTCAGTCATTAAGCGTCTGCCTTCGGGTCAGGTCATGATCCCAGGGTCCTGGGATTGAGCCCCGCATCGGGCTCCCTGCTCGGTGGGAAGCCTGCTTCTCCCTCTCCCATTCCTTCTGCTTGTGTTCCCTCTCTCACTGTGCTTTTGTCAAATAAATAAAATCTTTAAAATAATAATAATAAAGTATTATTTATTTAAGTAATCTCTATACCTAGTGTGGGGCTTGAACTAATGATCCTGAGATCAAGAGTCACATGCTCTACCGACTGAACCAGTCAGGCACCCCTACTCTTAAAATTTTTAATGTGGAGAAAGGAAATATAGATTAGAACTTAAATCTTGGGGTGCGTGGGTGGCTCAGTTTAGCATCTGGATCTCAGCTCAGGTGTTGATCTCAGAATGGTGAGTTCAAGCCCCAAGTTGGGCGCTCCATGCTGGGTGGGTGTGGAGAAGAAAGGAAGGAAAGAAGGGAGGAAAGGAGGGATGGATGGAGGGAGGGAAGGAGGAAGAGGAGGAAGGAAGGAAGGAAGGAAGGACAGACTTAAATCTCATAAGGCTTATTCCCTATACCCAAGATCTAATATGTCATTCTAAACTCCTTACCTCACCCTATTCTGTAATAGGTGGCATATTTGGGCTATGTTTTTATTTTTTTAAAGATTTTATTTATTTATTTCACAGAGAGAGGGAGATCATAAGTAGGCAGGGAGGCAGGCAGAGAGAGGGGGAAGCAGGCTCCCTGCTGAGCAGAGAGCCCCATGGGGGGCTCAATCCCAGGACCCTGAGATCATGACCTGAGCCGAAGGCAGAGGCTTTGACCCACTGAGCCACCCAGGTGCCCCTGGGCTGTTTTTATATGCAAGATAGTTACAGATTATTTTAGTAAAAACACACACTTGAATACATATGTAAGTCTGTAGACAATTAACAGCAAAAAACACCCAAGAAACTTACTTGAGCATAACATCAGATTCTGCTACAATTTCTTTAAGTTTAGCTTTTGGTAAAGCTTGTTCAACAAGCAAACCATGTGACTTAGTATACCTGGAGATTATGATCAAAGAAAAAGAGAGTATCAATTAAAGCAAATTAAAACTATCATCTTCATTAAAAAGCATTCTTCAGTGACAGATAATGCAGTATTTCATTCATCCTAATTTGGAATTAAATTTTAGAAATTTAAATTCATCACTAATGAATGTATATCCTAATGTTTCAAAATATAATAGAACATGTTCTTACTCTATTTCCCAGTTCTCCCCAAAGACTCTTAGTTTAAATGTGTTAGTAACATAATGAAAGGATACTACGGGTAAACCTTTCTTCAGTCTACAGATATCCAACCTTAGGAGGCATAATCATTTCTTTGATTAGAAGAAGAATCAGAGCAAAGCCATTTGTTTCACCAGTGTGTATTCTAAATTGTAGTGAAATACCTAAGTACTAAAGGTGCTAGCTAGTGCGAAAGAGAAAATCCTTGTTATGATGCTTTACCTGTAATCACTCCTCAGTCACAGACCTTTAGAACCTCTCTACCTGATATGCAGAAGCCCTATGACCCTCCTAAGAGACCCTCCACTCTGGGTCATCTCCTGTCATTAAGTTAGTGAGCTCATTCTGCCAGGGAAGCTTTTATTATTGCTAGAAAATTCTAATTACTAGACAGTCCTCTCTTTCATCATGATGAAATCAGTCTTCTTAAAACTTCCAAGTCTCATTTCCAGTTCTGCTTCCATAGGTATGTGGCCCAGGTCCAACTTTTCAACACTTCGTAGCATACACATTAATTAAGTGTGCAAGGTATTCAGGTTAGGTCATAGGATAATGAAGATAAGTAACATCACTCCTGATCTGTTAAGATTCTAAAACCACAGTTGTTGCTTCTCAAATCACAGATTTCTCTATTCCATGAAATCTTCCCCAAATCCCCAAATGGATTCCCCAAATCCTTCTCCAAAGGAAAGGAGAGAATTGAGGCAATTCTCAATTCTCAGGCTCCAGTTCCTGAGATTTTCATACTGGCTTCTTCTGACACACACTATGCTTGTCAACCTTCTCTTAATAACAGCATTCTCTCTGGACTCAACAAAATGCTTTCAGTGTGGTCTGCTTGGAAGGCTGGACTTCCATTAATGCAACTGACACCAGGGGTCCATTTCTCAGCAACTATGTCAACCTGCTGGCTCCAGCTCAGTTCAGAGTCAATTTAAATCACAATTCTTTTTCTTTATACATTCAGCCACATTTTGTCTGTATACTTTAAAAAAATGCTTGTTTTAATTTAAGGCTTAAGCACAGGATTCTAAATTTATCCTCACTGACCTTCATCTTAAAAAAAAAAAAAACAGAACAAAAATTCTAGACTCATAGAGCGATTAGAAAATTATAGTTCATTTTGTTGTATTTGATCACTGCTCTAACTCACTGGAAAATTTATGGATCTATTATATACAGTACAGGAGGAAAATAAGCCATTAACTGTAACTGCTATGTTATTTTATTATATTTTTAACATCTCCCATTGTCATACTTACCATTCTACCATATAGGGGTACTTCTCTTCTACTGTAAGAACAGGATCAATTTCAATAGCATAATATTTTTCCTTTAGTTGCAGTAACTAGAAATGAATGAATAACTTAATCACGAGGATGAGAGAGTTGTCGTTAAGCTGCTGTGTTTTATAGAAAGCAAAACGATATAAACAAATAGTTTCCATAAATTGCTGTTAAAGATTAGATCATGAGTACCTGGCTAATGCATATATCAACTGAAGAGATCTTTGTTGATCTAGTTTACATGTAACAAAATACTTTCAGGTCAGCAATTCAATTAAACCGACTAATAATCAAATTAATTATTACTAGAAAAAACCCTTTCGTTCTCATATGAAAGTATTAAATTTGATTCATCTTTGGAGTCCTATGTTATTAACACAAACACAGACAGACACATATTCAAGGAAAGGAGAGAATTGAGGCAATTTCCCGGTCAATTTAAAGGAGCAAAACCTACACAAAACCAGAATACTTTTGTTTTAAAGTACAGCTAATGTAAGAACAGCCGAATATTTTGATAATCAATTAAAAGTTTTTTATGTAAATTTTGTTTTTGTTAAAAAGTTAATTTTTTCATTAAAATAAAGTTGAGAGTGTATAACCCACACAAGAAAACTAACATTTATTCAGTGTTTACTATGTGCTAGGTGTGGTTAGGAGCATGTTATATCCACTGTTTGTGTGGATGAACCTGAAGATATTCTCAGGCAAAAAAAAGTCTTTGAGTAACTCTGGATTACCATTAGTGTTTACCTTTTTTCGACATTCATCTGTAACCAGCTTACTGTTGTCAATGACATCTGAAGAGTGAAAGCAAACTAGCATTAAAAAAAATACTCTGATTGATGCTACCACTACTTTAAATAACTTATTACTTTTTTTTAAAGTTTAAATGTCAAGTCCACTAGCATGGTCATTATAACTTTTGGCCTTGGTGCTATAATACATATGGCATTGCTAGAGAATGTAATGGTTTTAAAATCTAAACTTTGGATCTAAACCCTTTTCCCCTATATTTGGGAGTACTTCTTTAGAAATTCTCCAAAGAATTATTGGGCCAAAGGATATGATTTCTAGTGGTTTTAATATAAATTATCAAAACAAGTTCTCAAATTCCACATGCACCTCCAGTAAATGAGAGGCCTTTTATCACTCCTTCTTTGTCAGGTTGAAGAGTATTATTTTAAAACTCACTACCAAGTTTGGAGAACAAAAGTGGTGTATTATCCTAGCAACACATTTTAACTGGATATTTATTTAGCCATTTTTTTTAAAAGATTGATTGATTGATTGATTGGACAGATCACAAGTAGGCAGAGGCAGGTGGGGGGGGTATGGGGGGGGGCAGGCTCCCCACTGAGCAGAGAGCCCAATGCAGGGCTCAATCCCAGGACCCTGAGATCATGACCTGAGCCGAAGGCAGAGGCTTTAACCCACTGAGCCACCCAGGTACCCCTAATCATTCTTTTACTTATTTATCAACAACAAAAAATTCAGTAACATTCTTAGAAAGCCAGAGTGGTTGATAAATGCTCTTTAAGTTAATCCAAAGTTTAAAACCCATGGAAATGTTTCTTGAATAAATAATGAAGAGACCACATTTGGAGAAAATTTTCAGAAGTCTTCATTCCTCTTGCAACCAAAACCACACTTGAAAATAGCCATTTATATAACATGGGGAAAAAAAACAAATCCTCAAAAAAAAAAAAAAAAAAAAAAGGGCAGGTCTTCTCACCGTCAATGTCCAAAAAGAAGAAAAAAAGAGCCCCAGTCAAACTCATAGATCATATAGGTAAGAAAGGATCTTAAGGGGTGCCTGGGTGGTTCAGTGGTTTAAGCCTCTGCCTTCGGCTCAGGTCATGATCTCAGGGTCCTGGGATCGAGCCCTACATTGGGCTCTCTGCTCAGGCTCAGCAGGGAGCCTGCTTCCCCTTCTCTCTCTGCCTGCCTCTCTGCCTACTTGTGATCTCTTTCTCTCTGTCAAATAAATAAATAAAATCTTTCAGAAAAAAAAAAAAAGAAAGAAAGGATCTTAAAATAAGAATGACTTTCATGAATTTGTTTATGAATGCCATACTTACAATGACATGTTGGGCATCTTTTCCCTTCATAGGAAAATCTACTCAGTGTCATATCAAAGTCTGTTATTATCTGTAAAGAAGGGGGAAAGGCATTATGGAACATACAGCCACCAAGGGCCAACACGCACTGTACTGCACTCTTCCTAGAGGTATGGGACTGCACTCAGTCCCTGACCTGTCCCCACCCCACAGGTTATTCTCTCTGCTTTCTATTTTCTAATGCAGCTCTCCATTGGGAACAGCAACCCTATCTCCTCCAACTGCAAATTCCTGTACTGATTAACCAGATTTGATTTGGTGACAATGCTGGGGCACTTAAGGTCTAACCTTATAGTAGTTATGTCTGGGGAATCACCTTAATTAGGCAACGATACCTTAAGTGCCCCAGCATTGTCACCAAATCAAATCTCATTAATTGGTATAAAAATTTGTAGTTGCAGGTGACTGGGCTACTGTTCTTGATAGAGATAAAATGTTGCACAACCTCAACCCACCCGGTCAATGTACAAAAATGCAGCAGAGGCAATTAAACTACATGAAGCTCTCCATTACAGAGAAGGACTTCCTGTCATATTCTACAACATGGATGAAACTTGAGGGGACATTAAGCTAAGTGAAATAAGTCACTTAGAGATGGACAAATTCTGCATGATTCCACTTATGTGAGGTATTTAAATTAGTCAAATTCATAGAAGCAGAAAATAGAATGGTGGTTGTCAGTGGGTGGGGGGTAGGAGGAGATGGCAATGTGGGGTTGCTCTTCTATGAGTATAGAGTTTCAGTCATGCAGGATAAAGCAATTCTAGAGACGCTGTATAACGATTCACATAGAGTTAACAACACTGTACTGTACCCTTAAACATTTATAAGAGAACGGAGTTCATATTATGTGTTTTTTACCACAATAAAAAACATGTCTCTAATGCAGGGCTTGAACTTACGACCCTGAGATCAAGAACTAGGGTGAGATCAAGAGTTGGTTGCTTACCTGAAGGAGTCACCCAGGCGCCCCAAATTTGAATATTATTCTTAAAATGGTTTAATACTTATGCACTGCATTAGTTAGCTTAGAACTCAGTATTGTGGGACGCCTGGGTGGCTCAGTTGGTTAAGCAGCTGCCTTCAGCTCAGGTCATGATCCCAGGGTCCTGGGATCGAGTCCCACATCGGGCTCCTTGCTCAGCAGGGAGCCTGCTTCACCCTCTGCCTCTGCCTGCCTCTCTGCCTGCTTGGGTTCTTTCTCTCTCTCTCTAATAAATAAAAAAAAAAAAAAAAAGAACTCAGTATTGTGCAGATTTGAGCAAAACATGAGATGAGTCCGCCTGAACGTTAAAAATCTTAAAGACTTAATAATAAAGACTTCCTGATAATTATTCACCTGAAGTTTGGCAGCTCCTCCCTTAATAAGACCACAGATAATTTCTTCTACTCTTGCAGGGTTCTTGATTCGAACCGAACTTCTCTGGAATTCAGGCATCTAAAAAATAAAAGGAAGTTAATTAACTATTTTTAATTCTTTTCCCAGATTCTTTTGATACCAAGCAGAAGTTTGTATTATTTTAAGATTAAAAATGTTGAGGCATTATTTAAAAAAAAAAAAAAAGCAAATCATCATATCAAATTACCATTTATACACATAAAATTTTTTGAAGCACATCAACAGTTTCTATCTCAAAGAGTAAGACAAAATTATATTTGTTATATGTTATCAGAAAGTGTAATTCTAAAAAAAAAAAGAAAGTGTAATTCTTCTAATTATAAAAATTGTCCATGGTTACCATAGAAACAACAGAAAACATATAAAAAAGAAAATAAACATGCCTTGGAATTCTACTACCTGAAGATAAACAAGTAAACATTTAAATTTATTTTCCATTATTTTCATTTCTATGATTACAAACATGCCTGTATATGCACAGTTTATCTCATTCTCATATATGTTTTCATCTGGCTTCTTAAAATTAATATTATTTCATATACTGTTCTAAAATCTTTTTAGCAGAATTCATTAATCAAAATAAAACCCTGCTTCTTAAAATTAATATTATTTCATATACTGTTCTAAAATCTTTTTAGCAGAATTCATTAATCAAAATAAAACCCTGGAGTGGAATGGAGAATATCTGAATTTAGTGATACAGAGGTTTCTTATGAGCTCTTTCTCCTTAAGGGGCGTCTGAGTGGCTCAGCTGGTCAAGCATCTGACTCTTGATTTCATGTCAGGTCTTGATCTCAGGTTGTGAGTTCAAGCCCTGCATTGGGCTCCACACTGGGCATGGAATCCCACAAGTGTACCTTTGTGTAGGTAACTAAAATATATTTTAAATATATTTAACTTGAAAAGGTGCTTCAAGATCTTTGTTCCTTTATTGTACTATATATAATACCAATTATCCCACATAATTCCATTTTTCTTGGCATAAATTTTACAACAGATTTATTTCAATTTCAGACAACTACTAAAAAGTATGAGACCACCAGCATAAGACTCTTGATCTCAGGGTCATGAGTTCAGGACCCATGTTGGGCATGGAGCCTACTTAAAAACAAACAAACAAACAAACAAACAAACAAACAAACAAACAAGCAAACCATATTACAACACCTGGGCTTAGGCAGCTACTAGGCTGGTTTATCCAGGATTTAGTGTTGCTCAACAATTTAATGTTAAATATTTTTTTTTCTTCTACCCTATCAGAGAGAATGAAATTGATCAGAATAAAATGCACAGACAGAGTGCTCTTAGAGCATGTGTACAAGACTGGGGGGTGGGGAAGGAGATTAGAGGACATAATAGCTCCATGGTATAAAAAGACAGGAGGAGAACCTCAAGTCAAGGTTCTATACTGGTTTGTACCCAGTAACATTTATTTACTTTATATGCTATTATTCTGGGTATGTTAGCACCAATATTAACATATTTCATGTGTATCACAGACATGATTATGGAAAATTCCCTAGGCCTTCTAGCTCTGCTCCAAGAGTATGTGAACAGTTGAGTCTCTCTGGTCCTATGCTGTCTCTGCATAATGGACAAAATTAGAAAATCGGAAAAAGGCTAAAATATTTTCCTAAGACTGAAAGATACATATGGAAGTGTATGGGGAAGAGAAATGCTAACATTAAAATTTTCTCCACTAATGAAAGACGCTACAATACACTTAATTTTAAAAAGCCATATTTAAATAGCACAGGATAACCTGCAATGCAACTAATGTTCATACAGTGATTCTTTTAACCTTACTGGACTTTAGAGGTGTCAAAAGAATAATGATTATCTAAATATTTATTTTACAGCGATTTTTTAATAGATGAGAAAAGCAAATAGGCACTTATTCCTACATTCCTTTTTTTCATTCATTAATCCATTAATTTGCTTAACAAATATTTACCCGTATCTACTTTTTGTCAGACGTTAGATGTCAGGGATATGATGATCAGCAGTACTTACACCGTTTTCCTGTTGAATTTTAGAAACTGCAGCTTTTTTGGAGTATTACTTCTATAGCTCCCTTACGAATACCTTAACTAGTAAGTTCATCGCCTAACAACTAAATTCTGCTCCTATCTCTGCCTTAACTGGCAGATGCATAGTAATCAGCATATGTTTGACTTAATAACCCATTACTGAGAGCAACAGAAGATGTATGTCACTAACTATATTTTCACCAAAAAATTAAACATTTCATTTCAGTGTGTCCTACTGAAAAGATGTCCTGCCTCATGCAAATCACATTCTATAATACATTCATTTAAAAAAAACAACAACCCAATACCCATATTTAAATAGGAAAGGATAAACTCTTTCAGAAAATGAATAAGAAAATAGTGCCAAAGCCACTTCAAAGTAGGCTGGTTTCTGCCAGGTTAACAACTATTAGATTGGATTATAGCATCACTAGGGCCTGAAAGACAACCAGAGGCTGGAGGCATTGATATTCCTGCTTCTGTACGTACAAGAGCCCTTCATTTTCAGATAAGTCAGCAGTGAATACCCAAATAGCACCAGGATGAAATCATAGTGATGAGAACAGACAAAAGAGCAGCAGAGAGCACAATAGGAAAGAGGACACAGGTGTAAGAAATTTAAAAAAGGATAACTATATCTGCTTTGGATTATATGGAAATATCCTGCCCTCCCCATTCCACGATACACATACAATTCAACAAAGCATATCATAAATATTTCTCAGGAACTTGAGATACTGGGCATTTTACTCAAATATTTTACAATGCAACCTAAGAAATATATTTTTTAAATACTACATGAAATATGTCAAAGAATGTCAGAGTATCACAATATTAAGAAGTATACTATAGGAATATAAATTCATCATACATCACATACTTTTGTTACCTCCTGAAATCCTTTCTTCCGTAATTCTTCTTGGACAAAACCACACGTGTTTGGGAGCACTTAAAATAATGATACTTCAAGTCTGAAGGGCAAGTTATTTTGAACTGTCTGAAAACTTTTCAATTGATTATGACATAATTTTGTAGTAAAAAAAGTAAGGGGCTAAAAATGTCCATCACTTGCAAACAAAAGAAAACAAATTCATTTTATAAGGCATAATGTAAAATGCTGAAGGAACAAAGTTTTCCTGACAAGAATCAGGGCATTTTGGTTGACTGGAGCCAAATCTGACTTAATGCTAAAGATGACTAACAAAACCTAAAATACATGTATTCTGGCTGTAAAATGCATTTGTACAGATGAAATGAACTCCTAATCATTAGTTTCCTTCCTTGATCAAAAAGCAATGATTTCTGAAGAAGTTCATTTCGAAATTATACAGTTTTATTCACAACTCTACAGCAATATTTGATTATTTGATATTATCTTGCAGATACATTGTGATAAGATATAACAGAGTATCTGCCTGGCATAGTCACAAAACTGTCCTAATGATGTTTTTACCTGTATTTCTCTGAAAATGGCTGACATAAACATCAATTTAAATGACTTAAGGATCTTTGTCTGAAGTTCTCAGGGGAAATATTTGTTTGTTTGTTTGTTTTATTTTCCAATGTTCATATTTGGTGGAAGCAAAAGACTTCATTACTGTATTGGTACAGAGGAGTGGATACTATAATTTTCATGTAACTATATAAAAAGTATAGATCCAAAGCCACCTATTCACACTGGTATAGTCACTCACATACATGGATGATTCTGTGATTTATTTGGAAGACTATGCATTACTAAAGTGTAGCGATAGCCAATTCCCCCTGCCTACCATTTTTGGCCCGTCTCCACAGTAAGGGAGTATAGGCCAAATTCATTCATTCAACATATAGTCATTAAATGTAAGGCAGCTCTGTAAGGGATTCAAAAGTTTTAGTAAGATAAACATCTTAAACTCAAGGCGCATGTTCTCTAACATGAATTGTAATACAGGAGCCCAAATAAGAAATACATTGCTTAGACATCCAGCTAAAACATAAGAGGAACATAAGAGATTGTGATTACCTCTGCTGGGGCCAAAAGAGGAAGAACCAACTGAACTAGGCTTTCAAAGAGAAGCAGGATTTGTTGTTTTTTTTTTTTTTAGTTAACATATAATGTATTATTTGCCCCAGGGGCATAGGTCTGTGAATCATCAGGCTTACACATTTCACAGCACTCACCAGAGCACATACCGTCCCCAATGTTGAGAAGCAGGATTTGTATATGCTGAGATCATGAGCCAAAGTGCAGAGTCTAATGTAGGAAAAAGATAAATAGTTCTGTCTAGAACTTTACTGTATGTGGTGAAGAGAGAGAGAGAGGGAGGGTGGAAGATGTGTAAAGTATGGAAAGAGATTTGGAGCCAGATCATGAGAAGTTAAGAACAACATCCTAAAAGAGCTGCCAACTCCTTACCTATTTAAGGAGATACAACTTAAAAGATTCAACATTTTTAGAAAAGCAAACCCCAAGGTAAAAATTACACAACTTAATGCAATGATCGTAAAATATATATATATATGTGTGTGTGTATATATATGTATATATATATATTTTACGATCATGTATACACACACACACACACACATATATATACACACATACATATATATGTATATACATACATATATACATATGCACACACCATTTTTTGGCTGGTTTTCCTTCTCAGTCTCTTTGTGGGTTGACTACAGTGCTACTTACTTCTAAAGTAGACACCCCAGAAAGTTCTGGGACCCAGGTAACAACAATTTATATGGTAGGACATTCCTACATCACCTATCTTTATTTTGGTTAAAAAAAAAAAAAACTCAAGCCAAAAAAGTTTAGATCGACTGAATTTTATATATCAGAGACAAATTGCAATGCTAATCATGCAGTGGAAGCAAAGGTCACGCCGAAGTATTAGGGCTGAACCAAATGAAACTGCCAATGTTGGACTAATCAACATATGAAAAGCACAGCAATTTCACATGTTCCATCCTAACAGCAATAACACTACACCGACGGCAGCTGACTCAGCACCTTGAGGCAGCCTTCACCTCCTGTCGCATGCTGGATGAGGACAGCTAAGTGAACAGGCGGTTTATTAACTGGGACACAAAGCTGTTTGCATGCTAAGTCATGTTCTGGTTTATAGGCTCAAACGAAAAGAAAACTAGGAAGAAAGGAAGAAAAAAACACAAGAGAAAAGGAAGAATGACAACAAAACAACAGAAAGAGAAGATACAAGGTGATCATGGGGCAGCTGTCCTCTTTAAAAAAGAGAAGGAAAAACTGTGATTTTTTTTTTAGGATTTTACCACCATGGATATGGAAAACAGATATAATATTTTCCTACTTACATAGTTAAAATACTCACTAACATAACATAGGAAATCAACACTTACTGAGTACTTACTATGTGCTATTAGGCACTTTATATACTTTTTCATTAAATATGAAGAACATTTCATTTATACGATGAATAGGGTCTGAAATCCAAAGTATGTTATGGTGACTATAGTTTATAACACTCTATTGTATAACTGAAATTTGCTAAGAGAGTAGAACTTAAATGTTCTCCACCCCCCCCCAACTCCCCCGCCAAAAAAGGTAAATATGTGAGGTGATGGATGTGTTAACCACATTGGGAAGGTGATTCACAATGTGTATCAAATCTCAAATCATCGCATTGTACAATTTAAATATGTCACAATTTTGTCAATTGTATCTCAAGAAAGCTGGGGAAAATATGAATAAAACAAGAGTTTGGTGGTTTCACACAATTTCTTAAAGTTGAGATATTACATTCAAGGGTATCACAGCTCTTAAGGACTAAATTAACATCTGAAGCCAGTTCTGACTACAAGGCCTATATTTTTTCCGTCCATGTTTTAATGTCTATAATTCAATGAGCTCTACTGTTATGCAAGAAATTTTTTATTTCTTGAATTTAAATGTTTGTCATTTTAATTCGGGAGCTTAAAACATCTCATGCTGTATAATTTAAGTGTGTTATTGCTGAGCAAGGAAAATTTAGCACTGAAAGGAACAGGATAACCAATTTATATGCTGAGAAAGACTATAATATATATTATATTTCATGCAAAAAATTTCTTCTAAGGTAAGCTGAAATCTAATTCAACAAATATTTGAGGTTCTATTGTGTATCAAACACTGTGAAGAAAGACCTGCGTAAAGTTACAGTCCCATAATTAATGATCTGGTTAGAAACAGAGGTAAAAGTGGTGAAGATTCACCATTAATAAATGGAACTGGAAATACTCAAATACCCACCATTTTCACATGTACAGCAGAATCTTGATTAGGCATTTCTTGGTTATCCAATCTTCTGGATTTCCCCAGGTGATGTCACAGTAAAAAAGAGAGAAAAAAGTACACGTGACGTACATATATTTCAGGCTGTTCCTGTAGGTTAATGACATAGTAAGGTGGTACTTTTGGTTTGACTTAAATACCAAGTTACTGACGGCACCTTTCCCCCTTTCCTAAGAAGCTCAGCAAAGATTTTTCTCAATCTTACAAAGATTGGAGTTAAAAATTTTGTATGAAAAATTTGCAGCTCTCCTATAAGAACTTATATAGTGTTAATAAGATTTGAATAGTCAAAGTTTATATTTACAAGAAAATGCTTTATTACAAGAGTATTTTATCAACATTTTCTCTACATATAAGGATGAAGTTTGTAGGAAAATTATGCATTACTATTACTGAATCAATGAAGGAAGATATGAATTGAACATAAGGAGAAACGTAATACACAAAAGTCAAGTTTATTCTTCAATATTTCCATATTTTAAAAAAAAATTTTTTTTTTTAAGATTTTATTTATTTGACAGCGAGAAACACAGTGAGAGAGGGAACACAAGCAGAGGGAATAGTAGCGGGAGAAGCAGGTTTCCTGCCGAGCAGGGAGCCCAATGCGGGGCTCGATCCCAGGACCCTGGGATCATGACCTGAGCCGAAGGCAGACGCTTAATGACCGAGCCACCCAGGCGCCCCTCAATATTTCCATATTAAACTCTAATTTTGTAAAATGAGGCAACTACTATGAGAATTAATGCTTGGCCCAGAATAAGTATGTGATAGTGTTAACTAAATAATAATTTTACGGGTTTGGGTGGAATTTATACATATCAACTTGTTAAGCTAAAAGAAGTAGTTTTTATAATATGTCTTAATAAAATAAAATACTTATTATTCTTTTTTTTTCATTTTTGCAGTTTCAATCTTAGAGAAAATTACTTACTTTTCTTCCTCAATGACTTTACTTTTACTTTACACTAGGCAAGTAAAATTTTTTAACAAAATCAGTATTTAAAAAGGGCAACTTTATCGAAAGGGAAAAAATCTGAGTTTTTCTTAAAAGTTGGACATTATAGGGGCACCCGGGTGGCGCAGTCGATTAAGCAACTGACCCTTGATTTCGGTTCAGGTCTGGATCTCAGGATTGTGAGATTGAACCCCTCAACGTGCTCTGGGCTCAGCGTGGAGTCTGCTTAGGATTCTCCCTGCCCCTTCCTGCTCTCTTCCTCTCTAAAATAAATAATCTTGGGCACCTGGGTGGCTCAGTGGGTTAAAGCCTCTGCCTTCGGCTCAGGTCATGATCTCAGGGTCCTGGGATCGAGCCCCACATCGGGCTCTCTGCTCAGCAGGGAACCTGCTTCCCCTCTCTCTCTGCCTGCCTCTCTGCCTACTTGTGATCTCTGTCTGTCAAATAAATAAATGAAATCTTTAAAAAATAATAATAAAATAAATAATCTTTAAAAAATTAGACATATATCTGTGTTCTTTATAATTAAAATGTATTATAGCAGATACATAAACTTTTCTCACTTCTAAAATTCATTCCTCCCCTCTTTCATTTTAAATGCATAAAATTGGGAAATGTTTTATAAAAAGGTATTCCCCCACCCCTTTCAGAAAAGCTATTAGTAAGTTAATGTCTTATACTTGATGGCATCTTTAAGTAAACATTATTTCGAAATAGTAAGTAAACATTATTTCCAAATAGTAAGATGCCTCCAATTTTTCACATCCAAAAAATAATATAGTATTTGCAGAAGTATCTATCTATTTATCAATCTATACACTCTCTAATTCATAAACACTTTGATCACTACCCCCCAAAAGTAACTGTAATGGTAGTTTGGGGGTTAGTAATCTTTAGATGATTGTAGTCAAATTGAAGTAACCCTTCCTTTCTGTCAGCCCTTGATCTAAATAAAGGAGATGCCACAGAAGTTGCCTGTAAATCTCCTTCTTCATTTACAGAAACCAAAGCATACAATATGCTTATGGTTTTCCTTTGATGTTAAGTATCTGAACAGAGGTCTATATTTCTCAGAAAGCACTATTTTAAATAAAACCACTTTATTAGCTTGAAAAGAGGAAGGAGAACGTGGAAAAGTACCATAGAGCTTACAAAACATTTGAAAAACCCAAAGGAACACAGAATTCAAGCAGTGCAGAATACATTTTAGTATCTGGGAATCTCAGATCCTGTTGTCACATGGAGCCAGGCAGCTCAATTCCTATTTCCCCCACAACCAAGTTTGGCTCATTTCTGTTTAGTAAAAAAAGGATAAGAGGAAGAAAAAAGCCAGTGTTAGTAAGTAAAAAAGTAATTGTCTCATGGTTGGTCTCTACATATTTTATTTAAACAAAACACAGAAACAAACGGTCATTAGAAATTTGATAATGGCCAATTTTAGGACATTATTTTTGATAGGTAAACCTACTAGTGCATGGATACTATGCAAATTTCAACTGAAGGTCCTTCATTCTTCCCAGTTCTCACTGGCAATCTGACCAGAATGTATCCTTGTTCAGAGATGGTATCACATAAAGTGGTACCATGTCCTAATGTAAAAAATCACCCCATTGGGGCGCCTGGGTGGCTCAGTCGTTAAGCGTCTGCCTTCGGCTCAGGTCATGATCCCAGGGTCCTGGGATCGAGCCCCGCATCGGGCTCTCTGCTCTGCAGGAAGCCTGCTTCTCCCGCTACCATTCCCTCTGCTTGTGTTCCCTCTCTCGCTGTGTTTCTCTCTGTCAAATAAATAAAATCTTTAAAAAAAAAAAAAAAAATCACCCCATTGTCTCTATTATTACAAAAGTGTCAAGAGTAAAGCATAAATGCCAGCATTCTGGCACTAGTCTAAGAAGACACTGAAAATTAGGGCAGGGTATTTTTAAACCAATCGGCTTGTAAACCTATACTTGGTATATAATGTTCTGGCTCACTTTGCCAGCAGTCATCTGTTGCAGATGCTTCAAGAGAAGAGCTGTTGGAAAAACACGTCAAGTGTAGAAGACACGTTCCAGAATAGAAAATACTAGCCTGGAAGTATGAACTCTCCTCATAGGAAGTTTTGAAGTTGTAAAGTCTTTTGAATTTTTAATGTCAACTAGAAAGTGTGGACATTGGAAAATAATTACTCTGTATGCTTTCACTATGAGGTTAAGATTTCTGCTCTAATGGTGTTCATTACACAGAATATGTAGGACAAAGCTAAAGACTGAAGCAAGAGGTAAGAACTTTGCTGGAATAGCACAAACTTGATAACTGAAAAGTTTTCGCGATTGTGGTATTTTCTTCTGAGATCATTAACTTTACCTTGAAACGACAGTGACAAATCGATGACTGAAAATTTCTATGCCTACATGAAAAAATTTTACTTGCCTTTATACAAATTTTAAAGTATCTGAATGCAAACAATATTTTTAAAGGCCCACTTGACTCTAATGGGAAAGTGAAAAAGATTGAGTTCATCAATATCACTGGCTTAAAAAGTTGTGATTCTGTTTCAGTTGTGATACTTGTCGAAGCATTAACACAACAAAACAATAAGGTAATGAAATTTTGAATGGTAAACTGTATACTACTTCCATGGGAAAAGGCATGTATTACTATAATATGGACAGGGTATCAGCAACAGTACTAAACTATCAAACGAATCCATTTTTGCTGCACTTTTCCAGCAACCTGTATTGCTTGTCCTAAGCTTACTTACTATTTTAATAATGACACTTTCTTAGGGTGATTAGCACAAGAAAAGTCAAACCTAAGTTTGTTATTTTGGTAGCATTGTACGTCAGTTTCTTGGGAGCATTTAAATAATTCTCCCTAATTAGATTTTCAAGGCAGCAGTGAAAAAAATATACAAACTGGAAAGTGAAACTTTGTCAATACACCCATGAGACAAAAATGAAACTGAATATTTTCAGGTCTTTCCTGAGCCTGTTGGGGGAAAGAGAAAACAAACTGAAGTGGAAGGGAGGAGACGGAGATGGAAGAGGGGAAAAATGGATTTCAAAGGCTAGTTATTTAAAAATTGGCAATTTATACCAATTTTCTTAAACAGTAAAACTTGGCTTCTCAGAATTTTATGGATACTTAGGAAAATACATAATTTCAGAGCTTAGAATTTATTCATATATGATCCTGATCCCCATGACCCTAATATCTAACAACATTTTTCAAGCTGAGTAAACCAAGGCATATGGAAATTAAGTAATTTATACTGATTACCCTTAGCGCACTCTGAGTTCTGCCCTTGAATTTGTCCTAGAATAACAGCATAGGTGGAGAGCAAGATCCAGAGATGCAGGGGCTTGGATATAGACTGCCAATAAAAACCAAGTAAGCTGCTTTAAGAAATGGTCTACTGCATTATCTAATTCTCCTGATTAAAAACAAACCAACCAACCCAAAACTATAAAAAATAA
Organism: Procyon lotor; assembly: GCA_028646535.1. Classification (NCBI taxonomy): domain Eukaryota; kingdom Metazoa; phylum Chordata; class Mammalia; order Carnivora; family Procyonidae; genus Procyon; species Procyon lotor. The sequence goes on from JAQQSY010000039.1 coordinate 68,461, forward strand.
GGTAAATTTAATTATTTAAAACTAAGATAGCCACAACATTCTAGGGTTTTATATAGTAATATATGCTTGAACCTTAATTTTCAAAATAGAATTTTTTAAAAACCTTAGAGACTGTAATCCACCTTTTATCAATTCATAAACATTACCAGTATAATCCTATTCCATAATATCTTAGATAAAATAAGTACATAAGAAAAATTCATTATCTTTATTATTAGGCATAATATATGGTTCCTAGACCTAGGGATACAAAGCATGTGGCAATCAGCAAAACTGAGTCCCAGAGCAACTAAATGAACAACAAAATTGGATCTCACAGTGCTTTTTTTTCCTTTGAAAAGAGATTTCTGAGGATACTTTGCTTTTTCTCAACATTTACATGTGAAACAAACAGCTCTTAAAATTAGATGCTTTAAATTGTAATTTCAGAGACCCAAGACACTGCAAAGTTTTACATATTTATATCTTTGCAAACTGTAAAAGTTTTACATTATACTGCTTTACTCTATTTTTTTATTCCCCTAATCTGTATTTTTAAACGCCTACAATTTCAACAAGATACTGAACCAAAAAGAATCAGATAAAGTTAATTAAGCCAGAGAAATTTATTTGTTTACATGAACTGTACACACTTACCCTGAAGGTAACCGGACAAGCTACACCAGCGAAAGAAAATTCTTCCTGTCTGAGAAGTACTAATATAGCACAAGGTGCAACCGAGGGCGGTTCCAAAAGCCTTGGCTAAGCTCTATGCAAAAATGGTCTTGTGACGCATTACTACACAGTGCTTTATTATGCTCCGGGTGACACTTGCTAGCTCTGAGCTTGTCACCAGCCAGTCTACAGAAAATGATCAATTGAAATAATGTAACAGTTCAGAGAAGGTAAAACTATTAGAGCTGGCAACTTGTGCTGCGAAGAAAAACGGAACCTTCATATTAACACTTAAAAATACTCCCTCATCCTGTTTTTTTGGCTGTCAGTGTACTTGTGGTATGTGCATTTTTCTGTATACAATGTAAAAAAAAAAAAAATAGGTCGTGGTTGCTAGGGGCTGGGGGAGAGGAGAATGGGGAGCCACTGCTCGATGGGTACAAAGTTTCAGTTTGGAAAATGCAGAGTTCTGGAGATGGGACAGTAGTGACGGATGCACAGTGTCAGCACATTCAAGGCCACCAAACCATACACTTAAAAATAGTTAAAAAGGCAAATTTCATGTTGTATTTTACCACAGTTTTAAAAAGGTTACTTCATTTAAGACACATGAGAAAAGACATGATGAATTTAAGTGTGGTCACTAGAATGTTCAGAGTGTAAAGTGCAGGGCACTGGGATTTAAGTGATTTTTATGTTTTTCTTCATATCCACCTACACTATAAATTTTATTTGCTAAAAAAAATCTAAACACAATGAAAACTAATTTTTAAGGTTAAAAATTTGAAAAAAAAAAAAGTGGGGGGGCGCCTGGATGACTCAGTGGGTGAAAGCCTCTGCCTTCAGCTCAGGTCATGATCTCAGGGTCCTGGGATCGAGCCCCACATCGGGCTCTCTGCTCAGCAGGGAGCCTGCTTCCCCTTCTCTCTGTCTGCCTCTCTGCCTGCTTGTGATCTCTCTCTCTCTGTCAAATAAATAAATAAAATCTTTAAAAAAAAAAAATGTATTCTAAAAACTTGACACTACAATTGCGTATTTATTTGGTGATCAGTGTTGGATATTTTAACCCTAAGCAAGAAGAGGAAATTTTAATTTTTTAATATAGGTATTTAAATTCAAGATAAGTAAACTATGTATGTAGAAATGTTAAAGAAACCCCACAGTATAGATTCCTAAGTTCAAGAATATTTAGTCTATGGGGCGCCTGGGTGGCTCAGTGGGTTAAGCCTCTGCCTTTGACTCAGGTCATGATCTCAGGGTCCTGGGATCAAGCCCCACATCGGGCTCTCTGCTCAGTGGGGAGCCTGCTTCCCCATCTCTCTCTGCCTGCCTCTCTGCCTACTTGTGATCTCTCTCCTCTCTATCAAATAAATAAAAATCTTTATAAAAATTTTTGAAAAAAAGTTAATTTCCTATTGGAAATAAAAACACTCAAACTGTTATGAAGAAAAATATTTTTAACTTTTAAAGAGAACCAGCCTTGCTTGTTAACCCAAGGAGCAGGATTGCAATATGCTAATACCATATGTCAGGGCCTGATAGATAAGTTATGCTACGGGTCCTCTGGGAAGCTTTATCATTAGGAACATGAGGAAGCTACACTTTGGTAAATAAACTTTTATATCTGCCTTCTCTCTGCTATGTTCAAGAGAAATCAAACCCACACAGCATTTCAGGAATCAGACTTTGCGAAGTAGTATGCTCTATTAAAAACAATGCAACAAAACGTTTAAATGATTCTTTAAAAGGCCACTAACAAGTTATCCAAACTTGGTATCTACCAAAGGTTAAAAATTTGGCACTGCTATCTTATTTTATTTTTTTAAGGTTTTTTATTATTTGACAGAGAGAGGGACATTACAAGTAGGCAGAAAGGCAGGCAGAGAGGAGGAAGCAGGCTCCCTGCTGAGCAGAGAGCCGGATGAGGGGCTCGATCCCAAGACCCTGAGATTATGACCCAAGCCGAAGGCAGAGGCTTTAACCCACTGAGCCACCTAGGTGCCCCTGCTATCTTATTTTAATAAGATGAGAAGATTCAAAACAAAACATTCTTCTACGAGGAGAATCTTTTATACTCTACTAATGGAGGCTCAAGGTCTACCAGGTGATCCTTTTTGAAAATATTCCTGTATTATGTATGAATACGACGACTTAACTGTCCTATAATATATTAATATAGGTAGCAATGGTAAGAATTTTAAAATATCACTTAGAAAGATGACTCAAGATAATTCATTCTCAACAACAACAAAGGATGCTGGAATCAGAGTTCTTACTATTAAAAGCTTCAGAAATATACAATCCCCTGACACACCAATTTTATGTCCTAAGGATTTTAACCTAAGGAAATAAGGCAGTACACAAAGATTTAGTTGTAAAGATATATACTAGAGACTTCTGTAGAGGATTTTTTTTAAGTAGGCTCCACCCTCAGTGTGGAGCCCAACAAGGAGCTCACAATCCCGAAATCAAGAGCTTAGATCTGAGATCAAGAGCGGAATGTTCAACTGATCAAGCCATCGAGGTGCTCCATAGACTTGTTTTAGAATACTGGGAAATTGTAAACAACCTAAATGCCCAATATCTAAATGTTCATTAACATAAGAGAGGTGAATACATTGTGGTATACACATAAAATATAAGATTATACAGTTCCCAAAAATTATTATAGCTAAAATTTATTGTATGTTTACTCTGTGTTAGGTACTTCTAACACTTGACATACTTCATTTCATATAACACTTATAACCCTAGAAGGTATGTGCTATTATTATCCTCATTTTTCATGTGAAGAAATTAAGGCTGTCACTGAGAAGTGGCAGAAATGGATTCAAACTCAGGTGTGGCTTCAGAATCTATGCCTGTAAATCACTGGACACCAAGGTTCTGTGAGATCGATATTTACAGATATACTCAGGTGTACATGATCTGCAATTGAGTGAAAAAAAAGTTATGAGAGTATCTACAGCAAGAGTCCAATTTTTGGGCAAAATTCTTTATACAAGCATGGGAAAGTATAGGGGCACTGGGTGGCTCAGTAGGTTAAATAAAGCTTCTGCCTTCGGCTCAGGTCATGATCTCAGGGTCCTGGGATTGAGCCCTACATCGGGCTCTCTGCTCATCGGGGAGCCTGCTTTCTCCTCTCTATCTGCCCCTGTGTACTTGTGGTCTCTCTCTCTCTCTCTCTGTCAAAAAAAAAGCAAAAAAAAAAAAAAAGCATGGGAAAGTCTAAACTAGAATATATAAGACAGTATCAGAGGGGAGTAAGGGGCCATTTTTATTTTCTAAGTTTTATAAAATGCGTTCCTTGGGAAACAAAAAATGGCTTATTAAAATGTTATGGTAGTAGCATCAACCATGTCCATAATCAGAAAATAAAATAAAAAAAAAAGTAAAATAACCAGAGCTAGTCAATATCATGGATGGATTACTTGAAACAGTATTTCTACAGTGGAGACAGAATAAGGAATTTGGCCAGTTGGTTCTAAAACAAAACAAAATACAGCATGAAAAGAAAGATGGCTAGTCTGTTATCAAGGAGGGGTGGAGCAAGACTTTGGCTCTGCTGGTGTTCTGTTCTGCTAGCCTACCGGGAGAAGAGAAGAAATAGGAGCATTGCTCCGTGGCTACAGGGAACTCTTCCCACAAGATCAATTCTACCCAGTGTGTATAAGCGCTTGGGGTGGGATAGGATGCCTGGTGGGCTGTCCCACCAGGAGCGACTAACATTTTTCAAGCATTTTCTTACCCTGTCAGAATCCCAGAAGCATGCAATGGCCTTTTAAAACTATGGGACCAAGGGCACGCTGCCCTAAAATAGCTCACTTTATTTTATATTTATTATTTATTTTTAAGATTTTATTTATTTATTTGAGAAAGAGAGAGCGCAGGAGTCGGGGTAGGGTGAGAGGGAGAAAGAGAAGCAGACTCTCTGCTGAGGAGGAAGCCTGATGAGGGGCTTGATCCCAGAATCCTGAGATCATGACCTGAGTTGAAGGCAGACACTTAACCTATTGAGCTATCCAGGTGCCCCATGATGGCTCACTTTAGCATAAAGATTATTTTGAATTAAAAGCAACAAGACCCAGTAGATTTAGGAAAAGCACCTTCTCCCCACCCTCCCACCCTCTACAACTGCCTAAAAATAATTTAGATAAATGACCTGCTCCAGGAAGAGAGCTATCCCCATAGATAACTACATTATGTTATGAATTAGGTATAGTCCATGGAGAAGAACCCAGCAAGGCCTCCTTGATCAAAGTCCTCTCTTTGTCCTACCATTTCCAAGTGACCTAACAAATATTTGTGTACCAAACATTTACTCTTTTTCATTCTTTCTGAGGACTGCATTCCTCCCCTTTGAAGACCCAGATCCCTACTTCTCCTTAGTTCAGAATGACATATACCTCATTTTGCCTGACAGTCTTTGGAATTTCTTTATGGATTCCCAATATGTATGCTATTAAGTTTGATTTTTTCTATTAATCTGTCTCATGTCAATTTGATTCTTATTCTAGCTAGAAGGACGCTGAGAGGACAGGATATTCTAATTCCCCAACAATACGTTCTATTTTTCCAGTAAAGTCTTATTTGAAAGATAATACTTTTCCTCTTATTACTAGTATGGAACCTAAGGACTGGAAAAGTTATTGCTTATGTGACTTTTTTTCTTATTATATCATGCTGTTTCTAGGCGATAATATACACATTACTTACATGAGAGGCTTAGAAATGTCTGTGAATAATGTTTTGAAACTGTGCCAAGAAAAAAGAACAAGGACACAAAAACAAGCAAAGTACTGAGTAAAAGAAAATGAATTTAGTTTCAAATAGCTCTAAGATAATTGTTTTTTGTTTTGTTTTTGAAAGGGAATATAAAGGATTTAGAAGTAAGAATTTGTAAAGGGAGGCTCTTTTTGCAGCACAATGAACTGTGATCTCTGGACTCAATGACCAGCCCCTGTTGCCTTGGAGTTTCTTTACTTTTGGTCATAGAAACAGAAATCACCCATAAAGCTCTGAAAGGAAACGTTACACCTGCAACTGACATGCCAAAGAGCAGAGAAGTTCTAATACGGAACTCAAATCTTGGGAAGACTTTTCTTCCCTTATTAACACCGTTATAACAGGCTGTCTTTATTATCAATGGAGAAAGAGATATCCATTTGTACTTCCGAGGAACGAGTTACAACGTTTTAGATACCGTCAATTATTCAATCAACTTGAAAAGCTAAAAATGATCATTTCATATTTGGCCATTAAAAAGTTTCTCAAAACTTTGAAATAATGAAAAAACCAAAAACCCCATAGAAAATCAAACTTAACAGTTTAAACCTTAGTAACTTATTGATAGATTCATTCATTTTGCCTTTAGTCTGGGGGAAGGGTAGTAAGGGGAATAAAAATACTACATTAATTAATAGTTGTATGTGAAAAAAATCACTTCATAATTCTACATAAAACCCGTAGTAAGGATAGTTTATTTCTCAATGATCCAATCTAAGACTTAACTACTAACTCAGCTTACCACAATCCAATTATTACGTGGCTGTGGAATGTATTTTTTAATCTGAACTTGACTGACACCCTAGGAAATTATTCCAAACAAAACAATAAAATCATATAAGGAAACCATTCAGTAGAGGGTGAGATGCAATACTCTATAAGGACTCTTGCAAAACTTGTTCCTACTAATTATTGTAATTGCTGTTATGATATATATAGAAAGATGATTTTTTTTAGATTTATTTATTTATTTGACAGAGAGAGAGAGAGAGAGAGATCACAAGTAGGCAGAGAGGCAGGCAGAGAGAGAGGGGGAAGCAGGCTCCCCGCTGAGCAGAGAGCCCGATGTGGGGCTCGATCCCAGGACCCTGAGATCATGACCTGAGCTGAAGGCAGAGGCTTTAACCCACTGAGCCATCCAGGTGCCCCAGAAAGATGATATTTTTAAACATGCCAAAACATCCATCTAGGCATCTGACTTCTCTTGAAACTTTTCTAAAGAGGGGTACCTGGGTGGCTCAGTGGGTTAAAGCCTCTGCCTTCGGCTCAGGTCATGATCTCAGGGTCCTGGGATCAAGCCCTGCATCAGGCTTTCTGCTCAGCAGCGAGCTTGCTTCCCCCCGCCCACCCCCCCAACCCCCGCCTGCCTCTCTGCCTGCTTGTGATCTTTCTCCCTCTGTCAAATAAATAAATAAAATCTTAAACAACAACAACACTTCTCTAAAGAAGCCAACAGTCAACTAACTTCAGCACTGTGACTGTTCAAAACAGAACTGAACAGATGCTACTAATGTTTATAGGAGTATGATTTTATTTTTTATTATTATTTTTAAAAATCAATTAGCCAACGTATAGCAAATCATGAGTTTCAGATGCAGAGTTAAGTAATTCATCAGTTGCATATAATACCCAGTGCTCATCTCATCACGAACCTCCTTAGTGCCCATCACCCAATTACCCCCATCTCCGCCCAATCCATCTCCCCTCCAGCAATGCTCATTTTATTTCCTATAGTTATATGAAAATGATTTTAAATGTTTAAGGAGCAAAAACAGAGATGGAACAATGAATTATTAAATTTTGGGGAAATGAACAGGAAGGAAAGATTTTCTCTAAGTTTCTTATCATTTAAAATCATTCCGAAAACTTATCCTGTTAAGTGACTGCTGCATTTATGAATTTGTATACATATATGCAAACTGAGGAAAAACTATGGTTCTAATATCAATGCATTTCCTAAAAACTCTGCAACAATCTAGGCTTGAGTAACTTAATTTTCAGAGACTCAAATGAAGATATAAACATAGTTTATATCTTTTTAACTCAAAAAGTAATAAATTCTGTAGTTTAAACTCTTTTAGAGGAAATGACATTTATGTTGCAATAGGTAGGACAAGTTCAAGAAACTTAGATGTGAGACAATATCATAAACGAAGGGAGTCTCTCCTAGCTCTACTCTCAAACGCAGTATGTTTTAGTATTTCAAGATGCTTAGCACTGAAATTGTTTCCATTTTATTACATCTGGATCTCTGTGTCTGAAATGGAGTAAGAAAAACTTTGTTTTAATTTCCATATCACACAGTTGGTATTCTGTCTGTTGAAAAGAAACAGTATTGTTTAGGACTGCTATTTTGGTATGGGTCACATTAAATATGGCAAAATGGTCGTGCTATTTAAGTTTTTATTATTGGCGTATTATATCCAGTACCTCTAGATAGAGAGTACAAAGACTTAGCTTACTATCCTCTTTTTGCTATGCCAGATAAATTCATTTTTTTTTTTTTAAGATTTTATTTATTCGACAGAGAGAAACACAGCGAGAGAGGGAGGGAACACAAGCAAAGGGAATGGTAGTGGGAGAAGCAAGCTTCCCGCCGAGCAGGGAGCCCGATGCGGGGCTCGATCCCAGGCCCCTGGGATCATGACCGGAGCCAAAGGCAGACACCCAACGACTGAGCCACCCAGGTGCCCCCAGATAAATTCATTTTAAAAATAGTAAGGTAAATGGGGTACCTGGGTGACTCTGTGGGTTGTGTCTGTCTTCGGCTCAGGTCATGATCCCAGAGTCCTGGGACACAGCCCCACATAGGCTCCCTGCTCAGCGGGGAGTGAGCGGGGAGCCTTCTTCTCCCTCTCCCTCTGCCTCTCCCACCTTGCTTTCTCTCTCTCAAATAATTAAATAAAATCTTTGAAATAGTAAGGTAAGAAAATGATGAAGTAAATTATTTGGAAAGAGATTCAAGTTCATAAATGAATAACCTGTAGCAAAGAATCAGTTGAAATTACATGGAGGATAAGTGATAACTTGAGTTTTAGAAGTATGTAAGTAAAGGGGTGCCTGGGTGGCTCAGTGGGTTAAAGCCTCTGCCTTGTGATCTCAGGGTCCTGGGATCGAGCCCCACATTGGGCTCTCTGCTCAGTGGGAAGCCTGCTTGCCACTCTCTCTGCCTGCCTCCCTGACTACTTGTGATCTCTCTCTCTATCAAATAAATAAAATCTTTTTTAAAAAAATAAGTATATAAATAAAAGAAACCACAAAATTTAGTTCTTTTGAAACATCCTTCAATATTAATAAACTCCCCAGTATGTTAAACCAAAGTACTTAATTTAACCTATGCAAAGTCTTGGTAATAGATATTCTGTCCAACGATGGAATGTGCGCTCATCAGAATAGAACTTATAAAAATAGGTTTATCAGAGAATGGACTTCAAAGTCCTTTTAAGGTCAGGTGTCATGCTGGTGAACTCTTTCAAACTTTTAAAGAACAGATGGCCCCATGCTAGATAAACTGTTTAACAGCACATAAAAAAAGGTTAAGCTATCCAATTCCATTTATGAAACTAACTAGTATAAAATCCTGAAACAAAACCTATCAAAAATAGTACAAAAAGAGGAAACATAACCTAAGTTCCCTTATGAATATAGATATAAAAGTCCTAAGTAATAAACCAGTAACAAACTAAATTCAATAGTACAGATAATCATTGAACATGGCTGAATCAAATAATTATAAATATCAATTAACATTAATCACAGAGGAATAAGAGGGTCACAGGTGACTCTATTTTCTTTTTCATGATCTTTGATATTTTCTAAATTTTCTGTAATAAATCTATATTATACCCAAAAGGAAACAAACATTTTTAAAAGGTTACATGTCCCAAGACACAAGAAAGCAGAAGTGTATATAATGCTACTTATCTTTTGACGAAATGGACACGGTATATGTTAAGTCATGTTTATGAAGGTAAAATGAAAATTATCTATTGAGGCAAAATTCCACCTTATTACGTTTTTCTGGAGTAGCCTTCCTCATTCTTTGTCTGGGAGGGTAAACTAATGAGTAAGCTACACAAACTATTTAAACAATATGCTATATTCTCCTCCCACTCTGGATATCGAATGAAGTCATAATGTGTAAATGAGGAGTCATATAGAAATTAAGCTCTGTAAAACATTATAAAGTATTAGAACATGGTTTAAAGAAGCCATTTAGGTGGGTGGGGAAAGGGGCTAAAAAGATAAAGGGGATTAAGAAGTACAAACTTCCAGTTGTAAAATAAAATCACAGAGATGAAAGGTAGAACACAAGGAATATGGTCAATAAGACTGTAATAACTTTGTATGGTGACTAAACTTGGAATTGTTAGGTGTTACTCACCTAAACTTAGGTGAGTAACTGTAGAATTGTTGAATCACCATGCTGTTCACCTGAAACTAATATAACACTGTATGTCAGCTATCCTTCAATAAAAAGAAGTAGCAGCAAGAGCAGCCATTTAAAGATTTGAAAGGAGGGTCATACATAGACTACTCAAAAATGAAAGTGAAAACAAAAAAACCTGGAAAAATACATTTCTAACCTATTTCTACAGTTAAAAACACTTTATAAAAACCTTTGCAAATCAAGAAAAAGAACTCAGACAATTCAGAAAAGAAGAAGATAAATGGCCAATTATTTTTAAAAGTTAAATTTCAAAAGTTACGAATACTTTAAAAAGCCTATCATTTGTCAAAAATAAGAAAAAAAATGACACCTGTTGCCAGGAAATTAGGGAGCTAGGTACTTGTATATACTGCTAGTGGAAATGTAAATTGGTACAACCTTTTCAGAAGGTAACCTGGAAGCACATACAAAAGCCTTAAATCTGTACATGCCCTTTGACCCAGCACTCCACTTAAAACAGTCATGGACTTGCACAGATGCAACACAAATGTTTACTGACCCATTATTTATCATAAAGAAAAATGGTAAACAATCTAAATGTTCAACAAGGAAGAGCTTGCTAAATAAATTATAACATATGCATGATATAATAA
>JAQQSY010000039.1:86503-111001 GCA_028646535.1 Procyon lotor
CCCCCCCCCCCCCCCCCCCCCCCCCCCCGCCCCGCCTGCCTCTCTGCCTACTTGTGATCTCTCTGTCTCTGTCAAGTAGATAAATAAAATATTAAAAAAATAAAAATAAATAAACACTACTTAAAAAAAAAGTCAAAGGATTTTTTACCTACAAAAGAGACTTCCTGGATAAATTAAAAATATTATAGCATCAGGCCCCTGGCTGGCTCAGTCGGTAGACCATGTGACTTGATCTCAGGGTCTTGGGTTCAAGCCCCACGTTGGGCCTAGAGCTTACTTAAAAACAAAAATAAAGAAACAAAAAATATTATAGTATCTGGTTCAGGGGTGGCTCCATCTGTTGTGTAAATGAATTCACAACAAAGCTTAAGAAAAAAAATTTGTAAAAATTCTAGCTGTTTCAGGAAGTAGTCTGGCTAACCTAAAAACAGCTAACTAGATAAGAGCTCCCACATGTGATTAAACTTAAATGAGGATAATACATAGGAAACATGACAAATGTGATTTGCAAAAAAAGACAAAGTCATTTGCCTGGTACAAATAAATTATCTCCATACTTGCAAATTTGGGGATTCAAGATGACCTTGAACATATTCTTTGCCAATGTTAAGAGCTTAATATAATTCCCCTTATTTTACAATATATTTTATTTAGACCGACCAATCATAATTGTTATCCTTCAAACACCACAGCCAATGTTTGTTGGTAATCAAACATTACCCAAGGTAATCTCCTATTCCTTTGAACTTCACATACCCTTTCCTTGAGATCTCTTACAAAACTTATATTCATTCATTATAGAAGTACAGTTAATGATGTGGAGAACAAAGGCAAAAGAAAAAAAAATTAAACTTCCTTATAACTTACAGCCCAAGTTATTTGGGACAGGAAGATCTTTCCTCCAGGAACTCAACTACCTCAATGTTAATACTTTGCTAAAGGTAAAAGGCAACCTTAGATTGACATTAGCCCAACCTCCATGATCCTGTAAGTCTACTTTAACATATGAAAACCTTTTGGAAACTTCCTTTATTTCTATATCTATCTCCCAAGATATATGTTAGCAATCATCCTCCAAGCATATGGCCCATTGATACACGTCTGAACGGTCTCATGACTAAGGCTGAACCAAGACAGTAGTAAATGACCTTTTCCTAACAACAGCTAGTCCCTCAAGGTCCTGGAAACCTTGCTTCCAAATTCCTTAGAGACGTTAACACTATACCTAACCCCTTCCAGTTTGAAAGTATATAATCAGTCACTCCTCACAATCCTAATGCAGCTCTTTCTGCCCATGGGTTCTGTCCTTGTATTTTAATAAAACCACCCTTTTTGCACTGAAGACATCTCAATAATTTTTTTCTTTTTTTCTTTTTTTTTAAAGATTTTATTTATTTATTTGACAGAGAGAGACACAGCGAGAGAGGGAACGCAAGCAGGGGGAGTGGGAGAGGGAGAAGCAGGCTTTCCGTAGAGCAGGAAGCCCGATTCCGGTCTCAACCCCAGGACTCTGGGATCATGACCTGGGCCTAACGACTGAGCCACTCAGGCCCCCCCCGATTTTTTATTTATTAGAGAAAGAGAGAGAGAGAGCTCAAAGGAAGAATGAGAGTGAGAAGCAGACCATCCCAGGACCCTGAGATCACGACCTGAGCCAAAGGCAGCCACTTAACCGACTGAGCCACCCAGGTGCCCCTCAAGAATTCTTTCCTAATCTCTCCGAACCCCAACATTTCACATCATTAGGACTAACTTTTAAACTAGTTGTGACATATAATTGTAACACTAGCTTCTAAATCTCATTAGCATGTATGAAGGCAGTGCTGATGTCTAAAGAACTAGTGAAGACCTAAGTATTTCAAGTGTGAATGAATAAATCTTTATTCTTGGGGTGGGCAGAAGAGAAAAGCTATTCTGAGTCTGTATTCTGTCCTGCTGTATTACCAAAGACTTGTAACAGTTGGAATGCTCTATTTTTCTACCAGCCAACTGACCACCAGAAATACCAGATTCTATATATGTGCTTTTATTTGATCAACTTTTAAATGAATTTACTGAACGGCAAAAGATACAGAAAAGGAATAGGGACTATGGACTACTAGACTGCTTATTACCTAATTCCTCCCTTTCTTTCCTACTAATAGAATCTCAATTTTGTTGGAGGGTAGCCATTTGCTCAGCCAAAAAAATTCCTCAGCTTCACAGTTAGGGTGATTACATGACACTGTTCTCTCCACTGACATGTAAGGAGAAAGTTCTGCTTTACTAAATTGTGTATCCTCCTCCCTGGAAGATGGACATGTTGGCCAGGACTGCAACAGCCATTTTGTGACCCCAAGAAAACCCAGGAGAATTTCAAAGACCTCTGTCTTGATATCCCTGTACTCCCTAACTAGTACCAGCAACTGCCTATTTTTTGGACTTCTTATATTAGAAAAATAAGATGTTTATTATTTATTAAAGACACTGGTTTTGGGTCTCTTTCTCTCCTAGGTACAACTAATAAAAAAGACAAAGGGGGTGCCTGGGTGGCTCAGTAGGTTAAGTGTCTGCCTTAGGCTCAGGTCATGATCCCAGGGTCCTGGGATCCAGCCCAACAACTGGCTCCCTCCTTGGCAGGGAGCCTACTTCTCCCTCTCCCTCTGCCCCTACCTGTACCCCACCCCCACACCTCCATCCTGCCATGTGCATATTCTCTTTCTCAAATAAATAAAATCTTAAAAATAAAAGACAAATATGTACCGATCTAGACCCTTAAAGAACACACATAACAGTAAACAATACAAGACAGTGTATAAATTGCTAGTTCATGAAAAATCATCAGGAAATACCATAAGTTCGGGAGAATATGGTTTACAAAACAAATGAATTAAAAACAGGTCCTAAAAGGTCATAATGGGAGTGCTGATATAAACTAAAGTTGGGATACAGAGATTATTTTTTAAAGCCTGTGTAATAGCATTGAACCACTTAAGCAGTTGTATTTAAATCTTGGTTCCCCGCCTCCTCCTTTTTCTAAATATAGACTCAATAGTGGGCTTTCCACTTACTCAGGATAGTACCCAGAGAACATCTGATGTTATCTTAAAATAGAAGAACGGAAGGAGTTTTTGTTAGAAGTTATCTCCAGGAAGGAAACTTGACTCAAGTTTCAAAATCAGCACCAACTTGTAAGGAGTAATTGTTGGTGTTTAGAAGGAAGCCATAAAAAGTTGAGATGTGTTTAAATTAGAAATGGGGGCACCTGGGTGGTTCAGTCAGTTAAGCTTTTGCCTTCAGGGGCATCACAATCCCAGAGTCCTGGGATCAAGCCCAGTGGTGGGCTCCCTGCTCAGCTGGGAGTCTGCTTCTTCCTCTCCCTTTCCTTCTGCCCCTCCCCTCACTCTCTCTCTCTCAAACAAAATCCTAAAAAAAAAAGAAGATAATTTTAACTGGTTGAGGAGCTTCTAGTGAGAGTGAAGCCACTGTCTACCTTGAACACTAGATGGAAATAATATACCCACAGGCAGGGCTGGATTGGCCACAGAATACACAGAACATAGAGGCTGAGACTCAAGAAACGGGAATGCTTACTTATCAATCAAAAGCATGTAGGGGCTGAGGCTAGGTCGTCCCAAGATGGGCCACTCTGGCATGAAGGTTATTTTGAGCTGGAGGCAATGAAGGAACTGTGGGCTCAAGAGAAACTTTTGGGGGTGCCTGGGTGGCTCAGTGGGTTAAAGCCTCTGCCTTTGGCTCAGGTCATGATCTCAGGGTCCTGGGATCGAGCCCCGCATCGGGCTCTCTGCTCAGCGGGGAGCCTGCTTCTCTCTCTCTGCCTGCCTCTCTGCCTCTCTGATCTTTCTCTCTCTCTCTCTCTGTCAAATAAATAAAATCTTTAAAAAAAAATAATAAAGAAAAAAAAAGCAGGCTGAGGTGGAGTGCGGTGCCAAAAAAAGATTGCCTATATCATGAGGTTACAGTGAAAGAAGAGAAAGTCAACTTTAAATACCTTGCAGGCCCAGAGAGAATAAGAACTCTCATTTTGGGGCACCTAGGTGGCACAGGCAGTTAAGTGTCTGACTCTTGGTTTTGGCTCAGGTTGTGATCTTGGGGTCTTGAGATTCAGCCCCTCACAGGGCTCCTCACTCAGCACAGAGTCCACTTAAGACTCTCTCCCCTGCCCTTTGCCCCTCCCCCCATGTGCTTTCTCTCTCCAAAATAAATAAATAAACCTTAAAAGAAAAGGGGTGCCTGGGTGGCTCAGTTGGTCTGACTCTTGGTTTCATCCACCTCTCAGTTTTGGCTCCAGCCATGATTTCAGGGTCCTGGGATTGAGCCCTGTGTCAGGCTCCATGCTCAGTAGGGAGTCTGCTTGAGACTCTCTGCCTCTCCCTCTGCTCCTCCACCTCATGCTCTCTTTAATAAACTAAACTTTAAAAAAAAAAAAACCCTCTCATTTCTTCACTTCCTCAGTAAAGAAATCCTTCCTCCTACCCTATTAACCCCCAAATCTGAAGCAATGGCTAGTGGGGGGAAAGAGCAGCAGTGGGGAAAGAGAGAGGTTTACTACCTCCTCTTCTCTCATCCCAGATCACCGGCCACCACTAACTAGGGAGGGGAGGAGCCACCTGCAGTAAGCCACAGCTTTCTGGTAGTGAAGAAATCTGTATTAGGGGAAGTTATGGGGCAGTAACAACACAAAAATCTCAGTTCCTTAACACACATAAAGTTTATTTTCATTCACACAAAGTCCAATATGGGTCCAGATGACTCTCCAGGACAGTTGTCCTCCACATATTGGCTCAATATTCCTGGCTGCTTTGGTACTGTGTCATCTCCATGTCATCATGATGCTTCAGGATTTGCTCCAACAGCAGCAAAGACTATGGACAACTATGTCCCTTTTCATAACAACACTGGCCGGGAAGTGGCCATACCATCTCCAGGCAGTCTATTGGCCAGAACAGCAAAGCTTGCCCAAATACAATCAAGGGAGAAAAGCTAAAAATATTGGTGGGTAATAGTAATGTCCATCCAGAAGTCTCACCACAGAATTAATATTGAAATCATGTGTAATACATGACTAGACGTGGGTATTTACAGAAATGAGACTTACTGCTAGTGATTTTAAAAGACTCTTTTACAGTCTGAGAGTGAGCAATAAGTCCCAGGCTTACCAAAATTTTCACCAGTGGCAAGAAAAATTACCATCACTGAGTAGATTTGAAAGGGGCCATAATAAAGCAAAGTGAAATTGTGTTCTATTTACATCCCTTGCACCATATTGACTTCACATATTAGTCACATCTTTAGAAGAGTTCACAGAAATCAAGTTTAGCTCCATTTTTCATTAATAAGATCTTTAATCTTTCTCCAGCTTAAAGATTGTAATTCCAGTTCTATATGTGAGGTTAGAAAATGTTTGTTTTCCTCAGCCAGCTCTACTTACTAAACAATCTAACTAAATGAAGTCACCCTCTTCCAAGAACGTAATTTATTTAAGTTTTTAAACTCCCCAGAGAAAGGTGTATTTTCAACTTAATTTAACAGCAAACAAGAGTGACATACATAGATGGGCCTTTAATTTAAAAGTCAGTTTTCAATCTTTTAATACCTTAGATTAGAAAATAAAATATATTGTCTGCTTTCTAAAACAACTTCAAAAGCACAAATAAAACATAGGGGATTGTGGGGCGCCTGGGTGGCTCAGTCGTTAAGCGTCTGCCTTTGGCTTAGGTCATGATCCCAGCATCCTGGGATTGAGCCCCGCATAGGGCTCCCTGCTCGGCAGGAAGCCTGCTTCTCCCGCTACCATTCCCTCTGCTTCTGTTCACTCTCTCGCTGTGTTTCTGTCAAATAAATAAAATCTTTAAAAAAAAAAAAAATAGGGGATTTTGATAATTGGAAAAGTTGGTCGATTTGTTATCAAGATATGAAGGGCATTACATTTTCTGCCCTAAAAGACATGAAATAAATTTTCTGAATTAGTTTCTGGAATTAATACAACAGAACATGAAATTCTAAGTTACTGTAC
The DNA here is from genome assembly GCA_028646535.1 of Procyon lotor. Classification (NCBI taxonomy): domain Eukaryota; kingdom Metazoa; phylum Chordata; class Mammalia; order Carnivora; family Procyonidae; genus Procyon; species Procyon lotor. Next base: position 92,520 of record JAQQSY010000039.1, read on the forward strand.
ACTAAGAGATCAATGTGGATTTGGACAGCCAAATGCAAAACTTAATAAAAACAAATAAAACCCACACTTTTGGCTAATCTATCTAACAAGAATGATGACTATAGAGGAACAGTAAGGAAAACTGAGATTCTTGGAGCAGGAGAGAAGTTCTATGGCTGATAACTGCAGGACAGGAAAGCTAGCATTCATTCATAAATTTAAAAAACCTTGCAAGATTTCTCCTAATATAATCCAGAAAGAATAAGACAAATTTTTATAAACAGCATAAGTGTGTATAAACATATAGACACATACATTTAAAATGGTTTTACTTTAAAATAATTTCCTTTTTAAAAGGGACCACATCTTGTATCCAGAAAATAGAAAGGAGTTACACTGCTGCTCTCCTAATACTCAGATGGTTGATCACATACATTTTTTAATTCTCCTCTTTAGAAGCCACATTTAGTACTTAAATTTGTAAACTGCTTTTTTTTTAATCACTAACACTTAGCTTTATTTAGTTTCAAGCACTTGGTTTTTCTTTTATGAGGAAAAATTACAGTTCCTACTATTTCCCTACAATGTTATTAGATGTCCCTAACTTATGGTTTGACTTGTAATTCTCTGACTTTACGATGGTGAGGAAGTGACATGCATTTAGTAGAAACTATACTTTGAATTTTGATCTTTTCCTGGGCTAGCAATGTATGGTAAAATACTCTCTTCTGATGCTGAGCACTGGCAGTGGCCTTAGCTCCCAGTCAACCACCCACTCACAAGGATAAATAACCATTACACTGACAACCATTATGTACTATACAACTATTCTGTTTTTCACTTTCGGTACAGTCAATAAATTATATTAGATATTCAACACTTCATTATAAGATAGGCTTCTTGTTAGATGATTTTGCCCATCTGTAAGCCAATGTAAGTGTTCTGAGCACACTTAAGGTAGGCTAGGTTTGGCAGGCGTATGAAATTCATTACAGACTTACTGTATTTTCAACTTAATGATGGTTTAGGGATATAACCCCACAGATCAAGGAAGATGTTAATGCTTTTATATTTGGCCAAATTAATTTGAAAGTAGATAAACGCTCTCAGAATATGGAAGTAATGCCCATGAATAAAAATCAACCAAGTAAAAAAACACTAAAGTTGTTATGTATCATTCAATATAAGGAAGTTGTATGAAAGACTATATATGTGATTACACTCCTCATTTTTCGAAGCCTAAATTTTGTGTTGCAGTGGGTTTCTCTATCTGGCAGGAAACTAGCAATAAGTGCTCAAGCTTTGTTCCAGAATCTTTTTTACTAAGAGTAACTAAAAATGCCACATAGGGAACAAGTCCTATCTGAGCAGGCACATTTTATTAGAATGGTGAGTTAAACTGAATAGCAAGTGATAAGTGACGATCAACAGCAATGAGGAAGGACTCAAAACTTGCAAGAATCTAAGAGAGGTTGGGGAAATTCATTCCCAAATACAATTCATCCCAAATACTAATTTCATTTGTGCAAAATTCTACTGTGTTATCAACTTCTATACACGTTTGGCAATCTTGATCATTTTGGTCCAGTTTACAAAAACTGCAAGCCATCCTTGCAAATAATTAGAATAGTTTTTACAATGAAGGTTTAGGAGAGAGAAAGGTGAGAGAAAATAATACCAGTGGTTAAAAATTTTGCCCTACTGGTGTTCATAAGGAAAAATGACTAAGATAATGGAGTGGCCGACAGTCTGTGTTTTGGTATAATAATTACAACTACTATTTAATAAGCAGTTACTATGAGCCAGATATTACTAAATGGTTCTATATTTAACTTTTTTTAAAAACACATTTCTCGGAGTGCCTGGGTGGCTCAGTCGTTAAGCGTCTGCCTTCGGCTCAGGTCATGATCCCAGGGTCCTGGGATCGAGCCCCGCATTGGGCTCCCTGCTCGGCGGGAAACCTGCTTCTCCTGCTACCATTCTCTCTGCTTGTGTTCCCTCTCTCGCTGTGTTTCTCGCTGTCAAATAAATAAAATCTTTAAAACAAACAAACAAACAAACAAAAAAACCACATTTCTCACACCTCACACCAACCATGCTCTAACTCTTTGTATAATTCAATACAATTCTGATACTATCTAGAGTTAGTGCCTGATCCCAGGAGGTAAGGACTCAGTCCGCAAGTCTGTTCCCACTTCCAACACCCCAGGTTGTCACCCACACTTCTGAAGGACCAATTGTGAATATGGGGATTCCCACAACGCCCTCCTCGGGTTCCATAATCTGCAAGAATAACACAGAACTCTGGAAAGTGTTTTACTATGACAGGTTTCATATAAAGAATACAATTCAGAATAGCCAAATGGGAGAGAAGCATAGGGCAAGATAAAGAAGGGGGTGGAGAACTTGCATGTCCTCTCTAGAACACACCACTGTATCCACACCTCAAGGTATTTGCAAACCTGTAAATTCTCCTTTAGAGGTCTTTATGGAGGTCTGTTATGTAGGTAAGATTGATCAAATAAATTATTGACCAGGTGATCAGCTTGAACTCCAGCCCTTGTTCAAAGAAAAGGAGGGGTATGCTGAAAGTTATAATCCTTTAACAATGCCTTGTTCCTTAGGGCAACCAGCCCTCATCTTGAAGCCATCTTGGGGCCCACAGCTATCATTAGCATACAAAAGACACTTTAAATACTTCCCACCTCATCAGCATACGATGGGGTCCACCTCATTAGCATACAAAAGACACTGTAAATACTTCCCAGAGTCCAAGTGTTTTAGGAGCTGTGTGGCAGGAACCTGGGACAAACACAAAATATATTTTTCTTGTGGTACCACAGATAGAACAAACTAGAAAAATCTGAGAAACTATAACAGCCAAGATGAGATAAAGACACATGATGGCTAAATGTATGTGGTATTCTGGATGGAACTCTAGGACAGAGAAAAACATTAGCTAAAAACAGGAAATCTGAACAAAGTGGGGATATTTAAAAATGAATATTTGTTCATTAATTTTAACAAATGTACCATACCAACATGAAATGTTAGTAATAGGAGAACTGGTTGGGACTCTACTTATTTGCTTAATTATGCTATGAATTTAAAATTGTTCTAAAATAAAATTTTAACAAAGCAGCATATTAACTATGAAAAATGGGTTATCTCTGAGCTCCAAACATCTTTTTGGAAAAATAAACAAACAAACAAACAAACAAATAAATATATTTATGTATGTATATATACATATATAATTAATTAATTAATTAATTAATTAATTAATTAATTAGAAGAGGGGAAGAGCAAGTGAGGGTGGTTTGGGCCAGACAGAGAGAATCTCAAGCAGACTCCTCACTGAGCACCAGCCTGCTGAGGTGCTCAATCCCAAGGCCCTGAGATCATGACCCAAGCAGAATCAAGAGTCCATCAACCGACTGAGCCACCCAGGTGCCTCTGAGCTCTAAACATCTTAAGCCATGTTCTCTGACAGGCTTCCTCTGTGTATTTATCTTCCTGCCCTACAGGACATTTCAGCTGTAGCATGCACAGCCCACAAGCCACACTTCTGTCTTTTAGTTCAAAACTTTTAAAGCGGTGCATAATCTATCCCCTGTGCCAGAAGTCCTTTGTTTACCTAGCCAGTATGAATAGGCCCACTTTGCTTAGGTAGTCACTGTTGGTTCCATTACTTGTGACCAGTTTAAGCTATGTCCATTGGACATTCACAGGTTTGTACAGATTCTCTAAGGTGGTGGTTTGGAAAATAGGGTAGGAGATGGGCAAAACATGCCCCCCAACACATGGTTATTAAAAGAGATAAAACCAAGATTTGAACCCAAATCTTCAGACTCCTAATCAAATGTTTATCCCATTTGAAGAAGCAGCCTATTAAAATTACAGGTTAAAAACATAAAGCTCAGGGTGCCTGGGTAGCATAGTCAGTAGAGCCCTGTCTTGGTATCGGCTCAGGTTGTGATCTCAGGGTCATGAGATCTAGCCACAACCTGGGCTCCTTGCTCAGTGTGAAGTCTATTATATTCTCTCTCTTTCTTCCTCTGCTCCTCCCCACTCTCTAAAATAAATAAATAATCTTAAAAAATACTAATAAATAAAAACATAAAGCTCTTTCAACTTTTTCCTTTTAAAAGCTACTAGCAGACTGCATATATATCACAATCTGAATTAATATAACATTACATATACATATGTTTAAGACTGATTTCTATACTACAAATAAGTAAAGTTGGCCTGCCTCATGGGCTTTCATTATTTTTCACAAAGATGGCAAACTGTTTTTAGGATGGTATCACTGTGGGATTTTATGAAAGAATTGATTTTTAACTCTATTCAGTTTAGAAAAGTGATATAATAAACCAATCTACAATTTAAGTACACACTGGAAAATATGGCAATTAGTTGCCCCCCCCCAACATATAGATTATAAATTTTTGGTTTGGGGCAAAAGGAAGGTGCCAAAGTTCTCTAAGCAAGACAGCTACATAAATAAGGTAAAATTTCTGAGATAAAAACATTTGCAGCTGTACTCACAGAAGTGGAGGAAAAAATAATAATCCAGGAATAATTTATGTCTAGCAATAAACAAAACTTACAAATATTATTGGCATGAGACATGGGAGTTACCAATTCTTTTACTATTAGTTATGGGAAAATACTTCTGTATTCAACCTGGGGCCAAGAGCAACCAAGAGGACAGTGTCTTTGATCAATGAAAACAGTAACTGAGGCTCAGTATTCTAAGTATATGAACCTAAAATGATATTATTTAGTATGGTGGTAGACTGTCAACTTAGTTTTCATAAATATTTGACTCCAAATGTTCATGTGTGCAGCACATTATTGGGAGTAAACATGAGCTTATGCATTCCAGTAAGCACATTAGAATGTAACTCCATGAGTCACTTGTCTTTATGAGTCGATTTTAATTAAAAAACAAAACAAAGAACTAAATTAAAACAACCAAAACCAAACCAAACCAAAATTAAAACCATCCTCAACTTTGAAGCAAACACTTTTTATCATATACCTTAAGTAGGATTCTTGAAACACTCTCACAATAAAATTGGAAATAAATTTCTAAAATACAGTTATGCAAGAGGTTTGGGGAACAAACACAAAGATACTTCCTGGCAGTTTGAGACAAGAAGAAATAACATTCAAATACAAAATAAACTGTTCTGAACGCCAACTGGCTCAACTGGCATTCTTTCAACCACTGAGAAGTTACACCTTTTCATAATCTAACTCATTCTAGCCATGGAGCAGAAACAACTCCGTCCGAACTGGATTAGTCACAACCATTCGGCTGCAGGAACTAGGGAGCAACCCAGCTTAGAACGTTCCGTTTATTTCTTGAGAAACGGTTTTGCCGCAGGAGGTGGCTGGTTTCCGAATCACCTACTTGCTACCTTTCTGTTTCAAATGACATAACAAAAGACAGAGATGCGACACCCTGGAGGATCCAGACCAGATCACCGGCCCGCCGTGTTGTCGCTTGCGGGGTGAATGGGTCCCCAGTTTGCCCTTTGCATCCTAGCAGCGCCAGCGCGGGAAGGTAAGGGCGGATGGAACGCCCTGCGGCCCATCAAGCACTCGGGCACGCGGGGCCCTGCACTCACCATCTCGATGATCTTGGTCTTCCGCCCTGTCTTCCTCTTCAAGGTGAATATGTACTGGGCTAGCACCACCCCCGCCACCAGGACGCACACGCTGGCGCTGGCTACAGCGCCCATCCTCGCCACAGCCGCCCGGTCCATGAGTGGCGTGTCCTGCGCCTCCAGGCCAGAAAAGAAGAGGTCGCTGGACTGCTGTGGTCCGCAGAGAAGCTTGGACGCCCTGCCCCGCGGCCGCTCTGCGGGAGCCCCGCCTCTGCCCCACCCCTCCGGCACAAGCCCCGCCCCACAGAAAGTCCCACCCCACGCGCTGACACGGGGGAGGGGAAGGCGTGGGGGGCGTGGCGGGCGTCCATAGCGGAGGAGGGTGTTGGCTGGTCTTCCTCGGATCCTACCTCTGAGGAACTGTCCAAGGACCCAAAAGGGAATGGTATCAACTCACTCCAGCTCCCTACAGTAGAAATCTGATTCCAGCCAGACCCAAGCAGAAAAAGTTATCCGTCTTCCGCCTTCCACCCTCCTTAGTCACTCTGGACTACAGCCCCCAGAAGGCGTTCGCAGTAGTCTGTGCTGTGACAAACTGCAGCACAGCCAAAGAAGCAACCAACAGTAAAAAGGCCACTTATAGAATGTGAGAAAACATTTGCAAACCATGAATCTGATAAGGGGTTACTATCCAAAATACCTAAAGAACTCCTACAACCCAATAACGAAAAGATAATCCAATTTAAAAAATGGGCAAAAGACTGAGAAGATGCTCAAGATCAATAATCATCAGGAAAATGCAAGTCAAAACTATAATGAGATCCTACTTCACACACATTAGGCTAACGATTATTTAAAAAATTACAAGCGTTGGTGAGGATGTGAAGGAATAGGAACTCTTGTGCACTGTTGTTGGAAATGTAAATTGGTACAGCTATAATGGAAAACTATAGAAATTCCTCAAAAATTAAAAAGATTTACCATATGATCCAGCAACGCTGATAAATATCCAAAAGAATTAAAAGCAGGTACTCAAAGAAATATCAGCACTCCCATGTTTGTCACAGCACTATTCATAATAGCCAAAATGTGATACAACTGGAATGTCCATCAACAGATGAATGAATAAAGAAAACATGGTATATACATTGAATGGAATACTATTCAGCCTTTAAAAAGAAGGAAATTCTGCAGTATTTGATAACACTGGTGAATCTTGGGCACATTATGCTAAGTGAAATAAAGCCAGTCACAAAAAGACAAATACTTACATTATTCTACTTATATGAGATAGTCAAAGTCTTAGAAAGTAGAATGGTGTTTTTGAGGATTGGAGGAAGAGGAAGAAATTGAGTATTCAGTTACACAACCATTTATCTATAGTTAATAGTACTATACATTTTAAAATGGTTAAGTTGGTAAATTTTATGTTTTATATCAATTTATTTTAAAAAGTGATATGATTGGGGCACCTGAGTGGCTCAGTTGGTTAAGTGACTGCCTTTGGCTCAGGTCATGATCCTGGAGTCCAGGGATCGAGTCCCATGTTGGGCTCCCTGCTCAGCAGGGAGTCTGCTTCTTTCTCGGACCTTCCTCTCTCTCATTATCTCTCAAATAAATAAATATTTTAAATAGATAGATAGATAAAAAGTGCTATGATGAAAGGGTAAAGATGAAGTTAGGCAATGTTCCTTTCACCACTGCCATCCTTTTTCTGCTATATCCCACTCACTGCCTCTTCTATCATTTTCTCTTTTTTTATTTAAATTCAATTAGCCAATGTATGGTGCATCATTAGTTTTAGATGTAGTGTTCAATAATTTATCGGTTGGGTATAATACCCAATGCTCATCACATCCCGTACCCTCCTTAATGCCAATCACCCAATTACCCCATCCTCCAACCACCTGCCCTCCAGAAACTCTCAGTTTGTTTTCTATAGTTAAGAGCCTCTCATGGTTTGAGGTACCTGGGTGACTCAGATGGTTAAGCGTCTGCGTTTGGCTCAGGTCATCATCTCTAGGTCCTAGGATCAAGCCCCACGTCTCGTTCCCAGCTCAGCGGGGAGTCTGCTTCTTCCTCTTTCTCCTCCTCTCCCTCTGCTTGTGCTCTCTCTGTCTCTCTCAAATGAGAGGCTTCTATGCCGACCGTAGCAGTCCAGCGACCTCTTCTTTTCTGGCCTGGAGGTGCAGGACACGCCACTCATGGACCGGTCGGCTGTGGCGAGGATGGGCGTTGTGGCCAGCGCCAGTGTGTGCGTCCTGGTGGCGGGGGTGGTGCTGGCCCAGTACATATTCACCTTGAAGAGGAAGACAGGGCGGAAGACCAAATAAAATATATATTTTTTAAAGTCTCTCATGGTTGTCTCCCTCTCTGATGACTTCCCATTTCGTTTTTCCTCCCTTTCCCTGTGATCTTCTGCTCTGTTTCTTATATTCCACAAATGAGTGAAACCGTATGATTAATATTTCACTCAGCATTAATACCCTCCAGTCCTATCCACGTTGATGTAAATGGTAAGTATTCATCCTTTCTGATGGCTGAGTAATATTCCACTGTGTATACATGCCACACCTTCTTTATCCATTCATGTATTGATGGATATCTGGGCTCTTTCCATAGTTTGGCTATTGTGGACATCTCTGCTATGAACATTGGGGTGTAGGTGCCCCTTTGGGTCACTACATTTGTATTGTTGGGGTAAATACCTAGTAGAGCATTTTGCTGGGTTGTAGGATAGCTCTATTTTTAACTTGAGGAACCTCCATACTGTTTTCCAGAGTGGCTGTACCAACTTTCATTCCCACTAACAGCATTAAGAGGGTTCCCCTTTCTCCGAGTCCTTGCCAACGTTTGTTGTTTCGTGTCTTGTTAATTTCAGCCATTCTGACTGGTGTTAAGTAGTATCTCATTGTGATTTTGATTTGTATTTCCCTGATGTCAACTAATCTTTGACAAAGCAGGAAAGAACATCCAATGGAAAAAGGATAGTCTCTTCAATAAATGGTGCTGGGAAAATTGGACAGCCACATGTAGAAGAATGAAACTGGACCATTTTCTTACACCATACACAGATACACTTAAAATGGATGAAAGACCTAAATGTGAGATAGGAATCCATCAAAATTCTAGAGAACACAGGCAGCAACGACCTTGGCCTCAGCAACTTCCTGCTATACATGTCTCCGAAGGCAAGGGAAACAAGGGCAAAAATGAACTACTGGGACTTCATCAAGATAAAAAGCTTCTGCACAGCAAAGGAAAGGGTCAGCAAAACTAAAAGGCAACCTATGAAATGGGAGAAGATATTTGCAATTGACATTACAGGTATAGGGCTGGTGTCCAAGTTCTATCAAGAATTTCTCAATCTCAACACCCCAAAAAACAAAAAATCCAGTCAAGAAATGGGCAGAAGACATGAACAAACATTTCCCCAAAGAAGACATACAAATGGCCAAAAATGCTCCACCGCATTTCCTCCTCTTTGTAAGCATCAGGACTTGTTTTTGCCTGTCTTGTCTCTTTCAAGGGATTGATGCCCTTTTCCCTGCTTGTCCCTAGGGGTAACACAGAAGGGATCCAGAGAAGATCTTTGGAGTTAGCAGTGTTGCCTGATGAAGCTCCCTTTTTGCCTGGGATACGGAACTAGTTGGAGGAGGGGAACAAATGAGAGGTAGCAGTGAAACTAGGGCTTGCTTTTCTCTCATCCTCCGTTCTTGATCCTTTTGTTCCAGCCCTGGGACCCTAGCAGAAGTTCTTAAAGGAAAATTTGTAGAGAGGGGGTTCTTAGTAGGTCCCACTTGATTAGGCATCTGGTAAGAAAATAAGTTTGGAATTAATTATCAGGCACGTGAATGCCCTTTCTGTGTCTTGTTTTGTGGACAAGATTGATCCTCTGATGCCATAAAATGATTTTTGGGGATATAGAGTGATCAGTTTCTTAGGAAGGATGTTAGCTTTTTTTGTTTGCTTTAATACAGGCCAAATATATGTGAGAACCTGTGAATATAAAAAGATGACAGTATTCCATTTAGGAATGTCATGTGGTGCTTGAGCATCCTTCCCTGTGACCTCAGTAGACCTTCAATAGGTTCTCAGCAAATGGTAAAACAAATTCTGGCCTATGATTGAAGTTGGATGGATATACTAATACCTCATAATTCCTTCTGGCAATATGCTTCTACTTCCCTCTAATTTGTGGATCTCTTGCAAGTGATTGATGCTATTTCCCCTGCTTGTCACAGCAGTTTAGATTAATTTAGCTGATTTTAAGTCCACAATTAAGACCTCGAGATCAAGTCACTTGCTCTACTGACTGAACCAGCCATATACCCACTGTGATCTTTAAATCTACCAAATTCTTAGGAAAGGAAATTAATGGTATGAAATCTTTTCACAAATGAAATTTTGTGATTTCTACAATTATCACTGTAGTCTTTTACTGGGTTAGTAAGATACTATTTAGTATCTTTAGTAAGATCTGTAATTCAGATACAAGAACTAGTTTCTTGTATCTGAAAAGAAAAGTAGTTTTTCTTACTTGTAAGAAAAGTAAGTTAACTGTACACCAAAAGAGTAGTTTAAAAGCCTGATGGAATATGGATAATGATATAAATGGAATAAACATGAACATTGATTTAGCATTTCATCTCCCATGCCTACTTTTTTTTTATTTGACTAATTTCTGCCTTGTCTTACTTTTTACTAATGGCTTCATTAATTATGATTCTTTCTATCTACCCTAGCTAATGTCATGGAATACATTTGAACTGGAAGTTTGGCTGCTGCAAGATTCTTGAACATTGGTTGGAATGGGTTTGGTAATTCTATTTCAGTTTTAAATTACACTAAAAGAACATAGGTGATTTGAAGCAGGTCCAGGGAAAACATGAAAATATCAACATTGATTTTGGGTCATTGGAAGATTCAGAGCTACCTAGGTGATATTTCAGATTAGAAAAGGGGACTGGGGAACATTCTGATTTGGGCTGCAAGGGAATGATGTATCTTTAGTGGCCCAATAATATCACATATTACAATATTTCTATGCATCTGAGTACATAAATGAGAATAATGGCCATTTATTAAATACTGTTCTCACTCAAATTAAAAAAAATCAATAAAGGTACATTTTAAGGGTTTATTTTATTTGTTCAAGAGTCACTGTCAGATTTCAAATTTAACCATCTGCTGATTTACATGGTTATTAACACAATTAGCAATAAGGAGTGATGCAAATGTTTTTCAGAAACTCTCCCATACATGTTAATATTCATTATACATTTATTTATTTGCCATATATTATTTTCTTTGGTTTCACCAAGACCTTTTTTTTTTTTTAAATCTGACTAATTTCTTTCTTCCTAGCACAAAGAAAAGATATTGGCTGGAAGTATCTTGGGAGCAAAGACTTCATTCTTTTCTTTTTTCTCTTTACGTATATTTCTAATTTTCATTTTGAAATAATTTTACACTTCCATAGAATTTGCAAAAGTCAGGGAGCCTAGGTGGCTCAGTGGGTTAAAGTCTCTACCTTCAGCTCAGGTCATGATCTCAGGGTCCTGGGATCGAGCCCCACATCAGGCTCTCTGCTCAGCTGGGAGCCTGCTTCCCCCTCTCTCTCTGCCTGCCTCTCTTGTGATCTCTCTTTCTTTGTCAAATAAATAGATAAAATCTTAAAAAAAAAAGTTGCAAAAGTCGTACAAAGGATTCTCATGTGCCTTTCTTTTTTTTCAGGTTTTGTTTTTTTTTTTTCTAGAAAGAGAGAGAGCATCCAAGTAGGAGTGGAGGGCACAGACAGAGAGAGCAGGAGAGAGAAGGAGAGAAGCAGACTTCCCACTGAGCACAGAGCCAGATGTGGGGCTCTATCTCACCACCCTGAGATCATGATCTGAGCCGAAATAAAAAGTTGGACCCCCAACCTACTGAGCCACACAGGTCCCCTGCCCTGTGCCTTTTACTCAGGCTGCCTCCAATGATACGATCTTACAACTATATCTTATAGCTATAGCACAATTACAAAGTAAATTAACATTAGTAAAATACAGAAAGTCAATTACACATCTTACTGGGAATCTCATCAGTTTTCACAAGCACTTTCTTTTGTTGGTATAGAGGTCTAAGAAATTTTGTCAGATGAAATCACTATCAGGATTAGGATACAGAACAGAGTCCAGGAACAAGATCCAAACACCCTCCCAAAGACGTTTCCTTGTATGACCACTTTCTAGTGACATCCTTACCCAAAACTAACCCCTGGAAATCACTGATGTATTCAGTATAATGTACTTGGGATCCATCTAAGTTCTGTGTATCAATACTTCATCTTTTCTCAGGCTGATTTGGATTCCATGGCACGGATGTACAAGTTTCACCATTTACCCATTACACATTTGGGTTTTTTCCTTGCACTCATTGGGTACTTAATAAATAGTGCCAGATTGAATTGTTTTATTGAACCGCATCTCCAGCTCACTTCTTCTTCCCTCCCTGGAGGTTCAGGGATGGGACCGAAAGTTCCAACCCTCCCATTACCAGTTTGGTCTATCTGGTGACCAGCTTTCATCTGTACTATCCAGAGGTTTGGATCCTCAGTCACTTTATTAGCATAAACTGTTATGTGGTTCAGAGGGGCTTGTTATGAATTAGAAAAGATACTCTTTTTTACTAAGGAAATAACTGGAATGTTTATGAGCTCTGTGCCAGAAACCAGAGACAGAGACCATATGTATGTTTTTCCTGTCCACAGGCCATGGATCGCTAACAAAAAAGATTATAAGAGTTAAGATACTGACATGTTACTAAAGTCCCATTCGATAATTAATAATTACTCTGGCCCATTATCTTTTCATATGAAAATGTTTCCCAGGGTGAGGCTTCTCAGGTTTGTAGGCTTGCTTTCTAGATCTTAAGTGTTCTAAAACTAGCAATGGCTTCATCCTTTAGGCAACTATTATTTATAATGGAACTTAATTTTATTTTTTAATTTTTTATTTTTTATTCTGAGCCTCTTTGCAGGTATTAATGTAATACTAGATTTCCCTCATTACACAACCTGTTTACTCATCCCTTTATTCTCAGCTACTATTCCTTCATCTCTCCATTTATACCTATACTTTCCCACCTTCTGAAGGAATGTTACGTTGGGTCACTGTCCTGGTCTGTATTGCAGGCAACAATACTGGTTTAGTAGGGATCTCCCCATCAGTCCATTCCTATTCACATAGGGTATGAAGGTGCCTTAGCCCCTCCAGCCCGAGCTAGCAGTCTTCAAGCTTTAGCAAACACCTTTAGTCCATGTGATTGATTAATTAAACCTTTCTTTGTATATCTATAAATCATGCATTCTTTCCTAGAAAAAGAACAGAGAAAAAAAAGAAAAAGAAAAAGAACAGAGCTCTTCTGCATGTCACCAGACCCTATTGCACCACTCCTGGGTGCCAAGGAACCAGACTCTTTTGCATAACGCCCCTAGGAACCAAGGAAACCAAACCCCCTTGCACAACCTCTGAGCACCTTGATAAAATCTGTAGCTGATATCTGCAGTATGCACTGAGAAATGTTACAGACCACTGTACTCCCTTAACTGATTAACTGACCTAAACCCTTTTAAAATCTCTAAACTCCTTTCAAAAATCTCTAGGCTGGGCAGAAACCTCAGTCTGCCTTCTCTCCAGGTGGCCAGCCTCCTGAATAAAGCTCATACTCCTTTCCAATCAAAACTAGCCTCTTGAGTATTGGCTTTTTGAGCAAAGGGCAGTCGAACTTGGGTTTCAGTAACAGGTAGGGTTACATAGATACAGAACTAGTGGGCCATTTTTACCACTAGGTAATATAGCTGCATTCACTATTAACCTCAATTTTGCCAGAGTGAAATCCTTCCCTATCAGGCTCTTAAGGAATTCAGACATAATAATTTAAAAATATAGTTATAGTCCCTTGGTAAGTAATCATCCTTGCTTTCAGCACTTGTAGTTGTAGCCCTGGTCCTGTGACTATTGCATCAGGTAGAAAGAAGAAGGTTGAGGTGGTATGGGGAAGAAAAATTATATAGTTCGTATCAGAGTTCTCTCTCCTTGGGAAGAATTCCATAGTCATACCAGCAATCTCCCTCAGAAGCTCATAGCTATATCTACCAGAAAAACAAAGGAATCTATTTGGTAGGGACACTCCGCTTTCATCTTGAGTTACGTACATAATCATGAAGGTGTGTAAGCCAGTCATTCATGCCTATCTACCTTCACCTCCTCTGATTTAGACAACCAATATTTCAGTTGCTTTTTCCAATTCTCTATCAGTGTATTAACGAGAAGGGTATCTCTTTGCTATTTTATTATTTATTCTTTGTTTAGTAAGTAAACTCTACGCCCAATGTAGAACTTGAACTCAGAACCCCAAGATCAAGAGTGACATGCTCTATTGACTGAGCCAACCAAGTGCCCCTCTCTTTGCCCATTTTAGACATTAGGGGCTGAAAAGTATTTTTCTTAGTCTGAAGAAGTATGATTCAGTGGTCCAAATCTGATGTAATATTCTCTGTCTAGATTCTCTTGAAGTACTCTGATGTGTTTGCTTAGAATAGTGGGAAAGCAAAGTCCAGCCCTGATACAGTGTTCATTCCTATCAAAACCCATTTGTAGCTTCCTGGGGCTACTGGCATCAGTCTGACTTTGCCAGCCATGTTCAAGGCCTTCACACAGGGAATCTGACACATAGCTATCTGCAGTCTCTGACTCTTGGTTGGCAAACAAACAGTTCTTATTGACATTTTATACCTCAGAGGGTGCAAAAAAAATATGTCTACATTCAACCCATCTCTGCATTGCTGCAATCCCCTCAGATATCCACTCACTGAATCCACCCAGGTGGCCACCACAAGCAAGTACACAAGGAATTCACTTGTCAATTTCAATCACTTTTGGAACTTGGAACTCTCTGCTTTCAATAAGTTCCTGGTTTTGCCCTCCTCCCCTGTGCAGTACTTTCTTGGTGACCAGAGGTTTTAGAAGTAATTTCTGTTATCCCAGAATAATTATTCTCTTTGGGGGTGGCTTTGAGGCTATGGATTGAGCTGGGACTAACCAGTATTTAATCTTGGTCCAGCGTCAAGGTCCAATCCACTACTCTCTTTTATTTTCATTTCAGCTATTATAACTGACAACAACCAAGATTTGTATATTTCACATTTTTCTTATTAGTGTGCATTTCTTATGCATCAAGTGAACCAACTCCCTGGGAATTGAGTCCATATCTAAATCCCACTGTTACCGTTTAGTTGAGCAGGACAGCTGCTGCTCCATACCTCAGGTGACCGTGTGGTCAGTCAGGAATCAAATATTGTTCCACTGCCTTTTTATGCATTCTCTTCCCAAACCATAGGTTTACCCAGGCAAAGGAAGTTCTAGTGAATCTCATCATTTTTAACCTCAAATATATATTTTTGAAAAAACAATTAATTCTCTGGAACCAACTGGGTTCAACTGAATTGGACAATTCAATTCTGACACCACCCAGAGTTAGTACAGACCTCATAAGACTGCCCCCACTTTAGATTCCAGCTTCAAATGGGGTGGCCAGTCCACCAAACTTCTGCCCAGCCAACTACCAATTTGGGGGTTCCCATCACCTCCTCCTCAGGTTTGCAAATTCACTAGACCTCATGGATCTCACTAGAACTATGGATCTTCACACATATTAACCAGTTTACTATAAGACACAGCCAAATGGAAGACATATCTAAGAAAAGGTATGGGGCTTGGGGATGGCACACAGTATACAGGCCCTCTCTCGGTGCATCATCTTCCCATCACATCAGTATGTATAGAAATAGCCCATTTTTCTTCATTCCATTTCTCTTGCCTGTTATGAAGACAGTCAAATTTAGTAGAAAAGGGATACACAAAGCTCTCTCAATCTCTTCATTCAAGTTTGTTTTGTTTTGTTTGTTTTTTCTGATGCAATCTTCAGCAACCTTCCCTCTGGGAAAGTGAAGAAGGGACTTAAAGTTCAAATCCTCCTATTTGTTTTGGTCTTTCTGGTGACCAGCTTCCACCTTATAGTTATATAGGGACCTTACCCTTCTCTAAAGAGAGGTATAGGTTTGTATTGCTTCTTACATATTAATTTGTTGGAATTCAAATTAAAATTGGAGGTTTTGCTTAACTTCTTAAAAACCTACATTTGGTGGGGTACAGCTACTAAGTATATTTTGAATTAAGAAATGTTATGTTTAATAATAATGTACAAGAATAATCATGTTCCTTTTTGTTGGAAAAGAAACCCAGTCATACCAGAATGCATGAATTTTTCTGGCTTATTTGTTGGCCATAAAAGTTGTTTCTCTTTTCATATTATGGTACTGAAGATAACACACAACACACTCTCCTATCCTTACATTAATTGCTTCTGCATTAGTTTACTAGGGCTGCCATAATACTACATTATACTACATAATTACTACATAGTAATACATAATACTATAGACTGAGTGGTTTAAATAACAGTAATTTATTTTTTCATAGTTCTGGTGTGATCATAGTTTTGGCATGTTTGGTTTCTTCTATGGCCTCACCATGACCTGCTGCCTTCATAGCATGTCCTCACATTGTCTTTCTGCCTGCAAACATCTGAGTCTTTTATTTCATCTTCTTATAGGACCACCAGTTACACTGGATAAAGGCCCGCCCAAATGATCTCATTTTACCTTAATTACCTCATTAAGTGCCCTATCTCTAAATACAGTTGCATTCTGATCTCCCGGGGGTTTGACTTCAACACAATTCAGCTATAACATCTTGTTTGCATCCTTGTATGCTTTTAAATGATCTTCAATATATTTTAGTTCTATATCACTGTTATTTAAATTTTGTATTTGCTTTTAATAATTTATAGGCATAAGCTTTTTTCTCCCCCCAAATGCTCAAAGTAGTTGGGTTAAATCCAGATAACTCTCTGGCTACTGAAAAAGCAAACTGATAACACCACTGTTGTTGAATGTATACACAAACAGTTCATTTTTCTTCAACCATTTCTCTTGCCTATAGTGAAAACGGAAGAATCTAGGGGAAAAACTGAAAAAAGAAAATTATATGGGGAAAGAAGAGTAGGAGAGATTAAATACCTAATACATTATTTCTAAGAATAATCTGGACCCTGAGGCCCCACCAAAAGAAGGTAGAAAGGCCTTCTATTCAGAGGGCATGCTTTGGGGTTTCTCATGGATTATGCACCCTGCCCCCAGACCTAAATATTGTTAAATATTATGGTTTCCCAACTATTTGGCAACATAAAGTAGTTAAAACACTGCCAGAGAACAATTTGAAATCTACAACAACTCCACCCGATTGGCTGAATTGGAAACTTATTGTCTAGATCACATATTGTCTATCCATACATGTCTAATAGAGTTTCTCAACTTCCATGCCAGCTGTGGAGGTTAACAGTACACTGGGATGTTCCTTTCCCCCAAGAATGTGAACACGAATCATCATTTTTGCATGTCCTATTAATAACAAAAGTCTTGGAGATCGAGATTTAGGAGTGAGCAATATGCTAGTTGTATTTGAAGCCCTGAGAATGGATGAAAATACAGAATGATACAGAATGGGAAAGTGGAATATGAGAGAATAAACTAAGGACCACAACATGGAGAATATGAACATTAAAGAGAGACATTTTGGAAGAGAAGCCAATAAAAGATTTAGAGAAAGGCAAGCAGAAAAAAAAAGAAAAAAAAGTGCAAGCAGACGGGATGTAGAACCAGTTGGGCTGGTACCTGAGAGGCAAGGTTTAGTGACATGAGGACTGAAGTTTACACGCCATTTAGCAGCAAGTTGTTCATTAGTGTCCTCAGTGAGGGTGGATGAGTAGGCACAATGGTAAAATCTAGATCTGCAGTGAATGAAGAAGTGGGAGGTGAGGAAGACTAAGTGTTTATGACCTTTTATGAAGAAACTTAGCTGTGAAGGGAATGATTGGGCTTTATGTAAGTAAAGGGAAGTGGGAAAATATCACTTCTTTCTTTAACTAAAGCAGTGTAATAGTTATTTTCCCTAATACCAATTCTCCCCTTTCGTAGTCACAGCATCCCAAATTATTCCCACTAAAAGAGAAGAGCTCTCAAACATCCTATTAGCTGTTGGTAAACAATGAGATAATAATCCGATATTGCATGGGTTTTCTAGTATAATTCCTTAAGAACAAGACTAATCAGAGCACACTTTGCTGTGCTCTTTTTTTTTTTTTTTTTAAATCCTTTCCCTGCCCCTCCCCTTCCTTGCCTTCTATTGTAACAGGCATCTTGGATCATGAGGTAAGTTGAAGAACCCAGTGCTAAGGATTTTGGAGTAGAAAGAGAGGAGATTGGGTTCTTTGCGATGGTAAGAAGCCACCAAACCAGCACGCAGGCTGTCAACCTCCAGAGTTCTTTATGTAAAGGAAAACCTTTATACTGTTTCATCCATGGCAAACTCTGTGAAAAACAATTTCTACAAAATAATGGAGATACCCAATCCAGATTTTCAGTGCTCCCTACAAGTCTTATTCCTGCCCTCCATTGAAAAAACTCAAGGTCATCAGACACTAAAGCACTCTATCCCTACTTCCGGGAATTCATTTCCCTCTTATCTCAGTAACTTCTGTCCAAGGCAAAGCGTTACAACCAGGCTTAGCTAACCTTGCCTTGTGTTTCCTCAGCACATCTTCCTAACATTCCTTCTCTCTCCACTATAAGAACATTCCCCGTCTGTCCACTCTGCCCATAAAGGTACCGAAATCTCGATCTTTAAAAAACGAAACAAAAAATTCACAATCCTCCTTCCAACCCCACGACTCCCGTTAACTACTCTCCTAGAAGTCTTTCCTTTCTCCCACGTGCAAAAAAAAAAA
>JAQQSY010000040.1:0-51176 GCA_028646535.1 Procyon lotor
CACCCACCCACACACAATTTAAGGGACAAATGACATAAATGGGTGTAACTACCTTCCCAGGCTAGAGCTGCTGTAAGGAAAATCCTTCTGGGAAGCCAGAACTTCCCAGGAGTGTGTGCTGGAGTCCTCCATCGGCTGTCACTGGAACGTACATATGTCTTTCATTTTTCCAATGGAAACCACACCTACTCCTCGCTATTGTCTTTGACACCTCTTTGTGCCTGTGTGAAGCCCAAGCATCCAAAATCCATAAGGCAAATACAAAATCTAGGTGTACCTGCACTTACCATGATACCCTACATTATAAAGTGACTAAGTACAAGGTTCCTTCAAATATTATCAATATAATATTCTCTTCTAAGTTTTCAACATCTTCTAGATTTCAAAATATTCCAATATTATCTTCTAGGTGTACCTTCCCTTCCTTTTCTTACCTCGAACTTAAAGATGAAGATCTCTCAGACACAAAGAACAGATTCCTGGTATTAAGTCAGCCAAAGCCAAAAACGGAATTTACCCACAACTTCTCAAGAATACATCCTGTTGTATTACAGGGAGGCACGAGAGCGTCTCTCCCTAAGTATTTACAAGAAGATGCAGTTTTAAAAGGTCAGCCTCCTGGCTAACAGTTAAGTCGCTGACTTTATTAGCTAGCTTATTGACTTGGGATCGCGTTCGGTCAATTTTTCCGTTGGGCTTTTTAAAGCTTATGTGTGTCATGAAATGCCTGGCTGAAGCCAAAAGGCAACGTTTTTTTCTTTCTACGGTACTAAGATGTCATGAAATGCTGTGTAAACTTACAAGCCCATCTACATGGTGTTCCTGGGGCCCTGAGGACTTCTCCAGTCCCGGTGGCTGAAGGGCTGAGAAGCCCAAGGTCAAGGTGCACCAACTACCAGCACTGCAGCATGCACGGTCCCACACAGACTGCTTTCGCTATTAAAGCACGGCACTTCCTCTTCACTGCAATTACAAGCACAGAGAGATGATGCGTGTGACTTCCATCTCTGAACACACTAAAATTCTACTATGTCAAATAGTAGACCTTTCCTGGCTTCCCGGGGGTGAAAATGACAGAACCCTCAAACGCTTCCATTTCTGATTTTTTTCTTAATCCTTCCCCACGGCCTCTAAAAAGATGCCTCACCTCTTTCACATGGTCCACCGATATTCAGCAGGGCCTGGTGCCCCAGAACACAGAGAGGCCCTCACATCTGTGCCCTTCCCCCCGCCCCCCCAAGACTCTGCAGTTCCCCGTCACAGACTCCCAAAGGTGTGTCTTAGAGGCTGGGTCCTAGCGGGAGATGCCACTTGCTAAACTCTACTTTAGTCAAGTAACGAATGCAGGCACCTGCGGGATGGGAGTCTGTTTTTAGAGCCAATCACCGCCAACGGTGAGGAAAGCCCTACCGAGGCCCTACCGATCGTCAATCACAGGGGACTCTCCTTTGGAGGGCCAGCCACAGGCTGGAGGAGGAACCTCGGGAACACGTGTCCCTTCAGACACTCCACAGCCTCTCTGTGTGCTGGCGAGAGGTAAGAGCCATTCAATCCCCACCTCAGCAGGAAATCAAAGCCCACAGGGCACGGCAAACCCAGACATCAGCTACAACCGGGCAGCTGCCCTAGGAACAGCTAGGACGTCTCTGCGTAATGCTTGTTATGTGGTGAACACACAACCCCCAAGCTTCCACCATTACTCCTTTTTTTAAAGATGATGTAATCAAACCCGACTTGGTTAAAGTGTCTGTTCAGCTTGCCCAGGCCGGGTAACTCCTATCAAGGCTTCCTTCTAATAAGCTCGTTATCTTTTTTTGGTGGGGGTGGGGGAGAATCTCACAGAGAGGGGCTGACGCTCCTTCCTGCATACTTGACACTAACAAAACTGGCACCCCTAAGCCATCTTAGGCTAGCAGCAATTTGGTTCTGTGCCACAAGATAGAGGAGATCAAACCAAGTATGGTTTAGGGGTGCAGTGTAGTTGGCTTCATAAATGAATATATTCAGCCGTGACACCCAACCCTTCCTCCAGCTAAGCCTCCCCATGCTGGCTTTCCCTTCTCTTCGCTTCCCCCCCACACTCAGTGATCAAATACTGCCAAAGCAAATCAAAGACCCTCCGGTCCCAGGTCCAGTCCGCACGGCCCCACAAGCATGACTCTGCAAAAGTGCGCCCACGTCCTCTACCTGCCACACACTCGGTGGTGATCGATAAACCAGATCGGGTTTGGATCGGTTAGGTGTAAGCTTGCACAAGCACAAAGAGAAAAACCACCCACTTTCAAACCCAGAGAGCTACTGCAGAAAGCACCTGCACGAACCCGTCAGGGTGGTTTATAAGGTCACAAGTGCCTCAGAAAAGACCTTTTATTCCTAGGGCCATGAGACCAATGGTAGACCTGCCACGCTGCTGGTGTCAATATTTATCTAAGACCGAGGTATTCATGATGGTATAAACCAGGCACTTTTTCAACTTACTCATTCACGTAATTTACCACTACAAAGCCCCCAAACAGAGATGCATTTACAGCTTGAATTTCTCTTCTTCCATTGCCATGCAGGAGGCTGGCTGCGGGGCCCCACAGTCTATGTCAGCAATAATCCCAGCAGTTTGAGAATAAGGCGCTCAGTGTATTCCAGTATCAAATGTCATTGCACCTGAGGACAATAAAGAGAGGGAAAAGGGAAACAAAGCACCAGCTCTCTCCCTTCCCATGGCACGCATGTTTTCTGCCCTGCAAATGAGCAAAGCCTAGACCTTGCAGTAAAGTAATCGAACTCCTAGAGCCACGCCCGGGCATTTTAAGTGTGACTTACTCCGGCTGCAGGATTAATCCAGCAACCAATACCCAAAGGTATGCAATGCCCAGAGGAAGAAATCTGCTATTTATTCAACAGCCCCGTCTGGTGGGCTCCAATCTCCCTTCTCTTCGCCCTTTACAGAGTCCTCCTCCCTTAAGCTCCACATACAGGCCTATACACAATTCCCCTTCCTAGGTAAAACACGGAGGGGCAACTAGTCTATTTATACAACCCTTAGACCTCCGAAAATAGCTGCGCATTGTAGAAACCAGGTTCACAGATGGACTCCTCCAATCTCTCCCCTTCCAAGTCCTTAAATGCCTTCTCCCCAACGGATGCTAACTGCAGCTCCCTCCAGGGGCTGTGCTGGTTTCTTCCAAGGAGACTCCCTGCTGTGGTCTCGTGGAGGAGGCCGACTTCAGGCTTTTATGCCAAGGAAATCGAGGCACTGGACAAAGTTGGCTCTCCCTCCAGCAACAAATTAAAGAACCTGCCTCAAAGCCCTCTTGCAAAGATGCTGGGAAGTGAGACGTCTGAAGCCAGATACCTATGATTTACTAAATCGACTTTTCTGACCCAACATACACCATTCTTCCCAGCGAGACAGGTGTCTCTACCAAACCCCTCACTGGGATTCTGGCCACTCCACAAAGCCCAATAAACATGACCACAGAGCTATCTGCCAACAGGTTGCAAATCACTTCGGCTCCCTAAGCAAAAGTATGAAGGCAAGTGATGAGCTATGATATACGATGCACGTGTGCTCTGCGAGGGGCCAACATTCCTACCTCCGCTTTAAATATGCCTGTTGAGTGACAGCAGGCAAGCACACGGAGCCCAAAATGGTAGCAGCTGAGGGTGTGGTCCGTTTTATTTTTTCTTACATAAAAATATACACGACACTTCAGCGGCCAGTCTCTCCTCACACGCACTTAAGTTAATAATTCACAAACCAACCGACATTCATCAAGGATCAGAAAATGTAAAGGTGGTTTGTGCAAACACTTGGGTTCTGGGTCTTTCTCAACAGCTGGTTTATTTAACTGAGGGCTTCTGTTGCCCTCAGGAGTGGGCGGTACCTCAAAATGTTATTTGTGACAGGAGATGAACACAACCCAGGATGCTGAGTTTCCAAGTCTCACGTCCTCCAAAGTCCGGCCATTTTCTCCCCCACAGACGCAACAGTTGGACAATGCTCGTAAGGCAAAGAGAAGGGACAAACTGTCCTGGTTCACTACTTCATCGTAATCGATGTTCTCTCATTTCTAATCCAGCCCCTCCTGATGGACTCTCCCTGAAGCCGCCCGTCACAGAAGGGGCACTAGGTAGGGTTAGAGCAGCGAGCATCCTGGCGGCCAGCCGCCTGGACCTCTGACCAGTCTTCTCCACAGAAGGCAGACGTACCTCCCCCAAGAGGAAGGCCTGATTCCTTCTGCCCCCAGACTTTATGCTCCCCACCTCCTTTCCTTTTCTCTGTTTTCTTCCTGTGTGTGTGTGTGTGTGTGTGTGTGTGTGCATGTGAAATTATCAGGTTACTCTTACAGGCATGGAAAGTACCAACTGAAATTGGTCTTACAAACAGAGAAACTTAAATGTGGGCACGTGGTTCCCAGATTTTGGAAAATACGGTCTTAAACATAATTTAACAGTTTGAGAAGTCACAAAATAGTACATTTTATTTATGCAGTAGTAATGAGATATTCTTAGAGTTTGTAATAAATTTTGACATGGAAAACAGCAGTGCTTTTTGTTTATAAATTATGAGAACTCCAATGATACTAACACAATAATATACTACTAGTATTACATTATAAGCATACTATACTATGATATTTAATTAACACTACTGATCTTTTTCTTCATAGGATACTATTTTTTTGAGTACAGTTGACACACACTCCACCTCTTTCTTTTTTTTTTTTTTTTAAAGATTTTATTTGACAGCGAGAAACACAGCGAGAGAGGGGACACAAGCAGAGGGAATGGCAACGGGAGAAGCAGGCTTCCCGCGGAGCAGGGAGCCCGATGCGGGGCTCGATCCCAGGACGCCGGGATCTGACCTGGGCCGAAGGCAGATGCTTAACGACTGAGCCACCCAGGCGCCCCTCCACCTCTCTTTCTTGATCTCACTCAGCTTCACCTGCTCTAAAATCATGTCAATGTGTGCTGAGAATGGGGGAAGGGAGAGGGAATCTAAGGAAGCCTTTGCCAACCTCTTTTTTTAGTGTCTGCACCCTGCTGCAGGACAGAAGGGTTCCCAGGTGTCGGCTGCGGTGAGTTTTCAACTACGAGAAAGAAAACCTCGGAGGTATGAGTTCTGTGCACAGCAGTGGACCTACCAGGAACAGGTGACCCAGAGCGCAGCTCACAGATCCCTGATATCCAAGGCCACATGCACATCCAGGAGCCTCGTTAAAGAGGTTATACATTAACTACCACACATCTCAAGGAAGATCCTATCACCTCCACCATCTCCACACCTTTCACACCCTGCCTTTGAAAGGGCTTCCTGGAAATGGTACCGCGGGAGTTTATAAATGCAGATGGGTCCATTTTCTAGTTTTTAAGAAATGGCTACTTTCAACAGGTGCAGCTGATCCTTCTAAGGGAACCCCCAAGAGGGAGGAAATAATACCCTACTGAAAAGACGTGTAGGTCGGCCGACCTGTGGTTATTTCTACAAGCGCAAGTGCGCAGGTGTCTCAAGGACTTAGGGAACCAGCAGGGGAGCCGGGAGCCGCTCACCTGCGGCGTGGACGTTAACACAGACACACAAATGCTCGCTGAGCACTGGCCGGGGGCTGGGAATGGCACTGGGCTCCAGGACCAGGCTGTATAGGCTGGCTTCTCCCCAACAAGGGGTTTACGGTCAGGAGGGAAGACAGACGCTGAGGAGGTGACTGGACATGTGCTCCCAAGGCTCTCCCGGAACAAGGCCGCCGCCGCCCCAGCCTGGGCGCTCCAGGAAAGCCTCGGAGGCAACGTCTCACCTCAGACCCGAAGATAAAGATGAGTCGTGGAGAACAGGACGAGACCACAGGCAAAAGCCTCGACGGGGGAAAAGGTTCTGCTGGGAAAGGAACTACCCAGTGCTTGTCTGGGCCGGACCTCCAGAAAGCCTGCCGTCCAAGCAGGCACCGAGCAGGGCACGAGGGGAGGGAACAGGGGCCTGGAGTCACAGGGGCTTGTGGCCGAGCCGCAGGGAGCCCGCCGTCCACAGCAGCCCCTCTCACAATGACGACTCCAAAACCAGTCCCTCTCAGCTTTCAAATGCAGACTCCAAGGTCAGCCGAGGAGTGAGAGAACACCAACTCGCTGTCTAGAGGCCTAGGCCTAACAGGGCGCCATCACGTAACCCCTGTTGCACCTGTTTAGAGACAGCCGACTGGCCGGTCTACCTAAAATCAGTGGCTCGCCAAGAGTGGTGCTGTCAGATTTTCCAAGCTGCACCCGGAGGCCTTCTCTCCAGGTTCCTCCCCGCCACCTGGAATCCCCACCTCCGTCCACTTGGCTCATCTAGAATGGAACTAAAGAGTAGGAAATTAAAAACAAAAAACAGAAAATCTGATCCTCCACATCCAAGCCAAAGGCTCTAAATGCTTACAGAGATTCAGTACTAACTCCTGAATAACTCAATGAGCCCCCTCCCTCTGGTTTCTCGTTGTAAAGGAAACCCTCGCAAGGCCTCAGCTTCCTTTCCCAGTAAAAGCCACCAGGGCCAGCGTTTTCAATTAGCTGTGTCAGCCCACCGTCCTGAAGCCGTCCAAGTTCAATTTGTCTTCCCTCCCCCAGCTTCCGGTTGCCACCAAGCACTTCACACCTCCCTATTGTAAACCCGTCTAGAGCAATTACCCTGCCTGCCTTTGGACAGCCTCAATACTGCATTTCTGTCTAATTTATAGCTGCAAAGTCCTGTCGGCAAAAGCAGGCTTGCCCTGGAGCAGAGGAAACGCACAGAAAATAGACTTGGCTATAGATGTATGGGCACAGCCAGTTGCCTTAGATTACAGGTGGACAAATTCTCCTGTTCTCGTGGCGGAGAACCCTGTGTGTGATGAGGTCCTGCAAAGATCCTCCAAACCTGGATGCAATGCAAGAATGAACCACGGCTCGGGTCATTTTCTCCTCTGCCTGGGATTACAAACCGGGGGGCAAGTAAACCAAATAAACCAGGAAAGTACTGTCCATTATATTTCTATCCGAAGATTTGAAGTCTCTAGAAAGTATTAAAAATGCAATTTATCGGGGTGCCTGGGTGGCTCAGCGGGTTAAAGCCTCTGCCTTCAGCTCAGGTCATGATCTCAGGGTCCTGGGATCGAGCCCTGCATTGGGCTCTCTGCTCAGCAGGGAGCCTGCTTCCCCACCCCCTGCCTGCCTCTCTGCCAACTTGTGATCTGTCAAATAAATAAATAAAATCTTTTAAAAAAAAATGCAATTTATCTCACCTAAGGAAAGCATCACAGAGAAAAGCATGTCTACCTGAGGAAAACCCCAAACCATTAAAAAATGACACAACCTCTTTCTTTTTAAAATGACACAACCAGTCTCTTTTTAAAATGACTCTCTTTTAAAAAGTGGCCAAAGAATCTGGACATTCCTCCAAAAACAGATACACAAACGGCCAATAAACCCATTAAAAGATGCTCTGCATCACTGTCATGAGGAAAATGCAAATCTAAACCACAAAGAGATTGCACTTCACACCCACTAGGATGGCGATGATTAAAGAGACAGACCACAACAATCACTTGTGAGACTGGAGAGAAAGAGGAAATTATACACTGCTGGTAAAGGACAGAGAGTCTCTGGAAAATCTAGTAGTTCCTCAAAAAGTTGAACACATTTACCCAATGACCCACCTTAGGTATACCCATACCCCAAGGCAAATGAAAATATACATTCATACAAAAACTGGCACACCAACGTCACAGCAGCATCATGAGAAAAGAGGAAATCCACAGTCCATTGACTGATGAACAGCTAAACAAAATGTGGTATAGCCACACCATAGAATAGTATGCAGCCATAAAAAGGAAAAAATTGCTGACACATGCTCTAACGTGGAAGAACTGAAAATATTATGCTAAGGGAAAGAAACCAGACCCAAAAGGCTGATATTATACAATTTCATTTATATGAAATGTCCAGAACAGGCAAATCCATAGAGATAGAAAGTATTTGTTGCCAGGGAAGGGGAGGAAGGAAGAGCAAGGAGGGACAGCTAGAGGATACATGGTTTCACTTTGGGGTGATGAAAACCTTCTGGAATTAGTAGGGATGGTGGTACAACTCTATGAATATACTAAAAACCCTGGATCCTATCTCAGCTCAGGTCTTGATCTCAGGGTGTGAGTTCAAGTCCCTGCACTGGACATGGAGCCTACTTAAATAAAACACCCTGGATCCTATCATTTAAAAGGATGATTTTCATGGAATTTGAATTATAGCACAATAAAGCTTGCTGGCTTATCAGGCTCTCAAGATTCTAATCTGAAAATGCCAACTAGCCACTTCCGTACCGCAAAAATGCAAAAGTAACTTTCCAAGTGCTAGTAGATAAACGGAGTGGAAAGCAGGCGAAACACCCACATTCTGAATGGTAAAGCCATGGTACCACCTTCAAAAATCCCTCCTACCTAGTCAATCCTTTCTCCTTCCTAAACCGTACTAGACTCATTCCCCCTAGCTCTGCTCATGAATCCATCACAAATGGAAAGCCTCAGTTGGAGTATATCCTCCCGTGAAAACAAATTCTCAGGATTTCGAAAGAGCATTTTTTTGTTGTTGTTGTTCCTCTGAGTAATTATTTAATAAGGCCGTGGAGAACAGAGTTCCCAATGGCCAGCCATTCAAAAATTAAGAACAAGCCAGAAGGCAGGAAAAATGTCCCCACAATGGGGAGAAGTAAATTAGTTAGATTAAGATGAGCATCTAATTGATTAAGATCTAACCCCAGGCTGGTTTTAGAATCATAGCATGCAAATTCTGGAAAAGTCTCTCCAGTGGAAAGGTTGGAGGCTACACGTTTCAATTTTAGATTAAAATTAGTTGAAGATCACTGAAAGCTGTTATAAATGCCCAAGGCTCCCTGCACTCCACCTCCCCACAGGTATGCCGGTCGTTCCTAGCCAGGAGCATGTCCCCTAGACCTCGAAGTGCTGTCCTTGCCAGCAAAGATGTAGTTAACTGGGAAGTCCGAAAGTCTACTGGGGCCTGGATTCTAACCAACATCAAAGAGATTCCCGTTGCTCCCCTTGTGCAATAAACTTCTTTCACCCAACATCATTCACACTTTCAAAGTGCAAAGTTCACTCTGATATTGGTGGCTTTCTCACTTTGTAGCTTTTTTGGCAAGTGCCCCTTGGCCTGGTTGTTCATTAATATATAATCAGAACATTAAAAGCATTGTTTCACCTTCTAGGGAGTCGGTGGCCAACTTAATAAAGCTGACATTGTCCCCGGGGTACGGGAACCACCTTGCCACGGGCAGAGAATCCAAAGACACACACACTGGAGGGCACGCACATGCATCTCTGCTCACAAACACAGAGTTAAGTATTTCACAAGATGTTCTTGCTATTCCTACAGAGCCAAGGGATAAGATTAAAATGCTTATCGCACCACAGAAATTGACCTGGCACTTTGGTTCCTTTTAATCCTTTCAACCCCAAATTACTCCTTCCCTTGCAAACCCTTGCAGGAGGGAGGGACAGCTGTGGCTGTGGCGAGAAGACGAACCAGGGAGAAGGGGAGACTTCTGCGCCATCAAGCCGGGCTTGGAGAACACGGCTCAGCACGCTACTTTTACTTTTCCAATCAGACACACACAACGACAACTCGCTTTCGAGACCGTGTTTACTTTGCTGAAAGCCACATTCTAAACACGGCCTCGTTTGTAGGAGGGAGGCGGCGTACAGTCCAACCTTGTTTATGCTCCAAGTAGGTTTGACAGAAAAACCACATCAATTTGTTCTAAAATAATTTCCATTTGCTGGAAGCTGTTCCTGCAGGGTTCTCTGCCACGCTCCTCTGCTCTGATTCCTACCAGCTGCAGGCACCGGGCACGCCAGTCACAGACGGGGTGGCTCAGGCACTGGCAGGCGGGCTCTGCAGGGCTGCAGCGGTCTGGGGCGGCCTGCGGGTAGCTGCGAAGCCGCCCCATCACTCCCCGCCAGAGCACGTAATCCACTTCAGTTGAAGAAGAACACCAAGACATTTCCTAGGTCAGAATCCAGAATCTGTGCCCTGCCCTCGCAGGGCACTGCTTTCTCTGCGGAGACGCCTTGGGCAGAGAGGCTTTTCGGACTCTCGGAAACACATCATCTCCAGGATTAAGGATCTGGATTTGTGTTCAAGCCCAGAGTTCACAGCCGAGGGCACGAAGGTTATTTGGCTAACGGAGTATCAGAAAAAGGAGGAAATTAAAGAAGGAAATGTCGATGAGTAACGTAGGTATGGATCTTCAGCCTCATCATCCAAAGAAATGCACGTTAAAATAATCCAGTGCAATTTTCCTGTATTAAACTGGTGTACAGTTACAGAAAAAAAAAAAAGCAACATCTAATGATCATGAGGGTGTGGGGGAAATGGGCACGATTTCATCTGTAAATTGGTGGCCTCTTTGGAGCAGCAGTGCCAAAAACTTTAAGTTGTATATCCAGAGCAATATGAATTTAGTTACTCAACCTAAGGAAATAGGAAACATATAAGCATATACATATGGATATTTACCTCAGTTTAGGAAAAAACTTAGATGCCTAATATCAGGGAAAGCTGAATTATGACTTAAACTGTATTTTTAAAAAATGTTTAATATTAGAGAAAATACTTGTGACACTGAGTCTGTTTTTAAAAAAGCATAATTATAAATGTCTAGCAACCTTAATTTTGCATTAAAAAATAGAATTCAAAATAGGTATTCAACCACAGATATATTCATACACCAGAATGATAATGTTTATCACTGGATAATGAGATCAATTATTTTTTTTTTAATTTATTAACATATAATGTATTATTTGTTTCAGGAGTACATATCTGTGAATCATCAGTCTTATACAGTTCACAGCATTCACCACAGCACATACCCTCCCAATGTTCATCACCCAACCACCCTAATCCTCCCTTCCCAAGCCCCAGCAACCCTCAGTTTCCTGAGGTTAAGAGTCTCTTATGGTTTGGGGCGCCTGGGTGGCTCAGTGGGTTAAATCCTCTGCCTTCGGCTCAGGTCATGATCTCGGGGTCCTGGGATTGAGCCCCGCATTGGACTCTCTGCTCAGCAGGGAGCCTGCTTCCTCCTCTCCTTCTGCCTGCCTCTCTGCCTACTTGTGATCTCTCTCCCTCTGTCAAATAAATAAATAAAATCTTAAAAAAAAAAAATTTCTTATGGTTTGTCTCCCTCCAATTACTTTTTTTTCTTTTGTAGTTCCCTCTTTATTCAATAAACATGTCTACTGTGTGTCACCAGAAAATCAAAAGTAATTAAAAGCATGGTAACTAGTCTATAGGTCGATAATAGAAAACCTCGTTAATAGGAAACCATGGTCCTTGACTACACAACTTGCTGGGTATATGAGG
The DNA here is from genome assembly GCA_028646535.1 of Procyon lotor. Taxonomy (NCBI): domain Eukaryota; kingdom Metazoa; phylum Chordata; class Mammalia; order Carnivora; family Procyonidae; genus Procyon; species Procyon lotor. The sequence continues at coordinate 11,380 of JAQQSY010000040.1, forward strand.
GCCTTCCTACAACAACCTGATACCATTAGAACAAACATTTGAGGCAGAGCCCACTGAGGCAAACACAGCTTTCCCCACTACCTCTTGTTAGCATCTCCAGGACACTGCCCACACCTGAGGTCCATGCAGTAAGGGGCCAGATTGAGAAATCTATCTGCCCCAAGTCTTCCGTCATGGAGGCTTCTATAAACCAAACCTGCTGGTTTGGACTGAGCCACGAGGGCATGGTAACCTGCCCTCCGTGTTCTCACAACTCGCTCCTGTCAAGGAGAGCAGGTTTTTCCTCTGCCAGCAAAGAGGGAGAAAAACGACCTTGGCCTGCCCATCCTTTTTGTCAAAGTAGAGGTCTTTGGAAAGTCAAGAGGAGCCAAGCAACCCAGACCAGCTGCCTGGCCGGGGCTCAGCATAAACTGAGCAAAATAACCACAAGGGGAAGGGTGTCTAGACAGCCTCAGTCTAGGTAAGAAACAACCCTCTACTCAGTGTCAATTCTTAAAAAATAGACTCCAAACATCAGCTCTCGCAAAAGAGCAGAGGAGAGACCATGTCGAAGTTGGGAAACGCACTGTGGGCTCCCTCGCCAAACAGAACGTCGAGGACAGGGGCCGGGTTTGGCCGACCTGCTAAGGACAGCCACCGAAATCCAGAAGGGAAGCAATGTCCAGGGACCCCATGTGGGAGAGAGGTCACATGCGGTGCCCAAGCTGAACAGGAGTTTCAGTAACAACACTTGGATTTGGGATTTAAAAGCCACCTTCCCACAACAGAGGGATGAAAAACAGTTGACTCTTACTGGGGTTCAGAAATTGCCTATCTTTTAACTTCAACACTTTGTTTCTTCTTCCTTTCCATTTTTCCAACTCTCTCAACACTAATATTTGGTGGGGAATAGAGGATACTATCAAACAGACAAGGTGTATTTAGAAAATGTACAGACACACGAGCCCCAGGGAGGTCTAAATTATCCTAAGTGCTTGGAAAATATATCTCTATAGGATTTATGGGACCATAGAGAATGAACACCGGCATAAAATGAACACCAGTGGCTCTATCTACATCGATATCTGTACTCAACACAGGATGTGGGCCAGATTCTAGAAATACAATGGTAGGTCAGACACAAGACCAGCCCCTGCTTTCGGGGAGCTTGCGGACGAACGGGGGAGTCAGAGAGTAGTCCACTCAATGCTTCTCTATAAAGCACTAGAGCGTTCTCAAGGCAGAATTCTAACCCAGAGGGAAGGTCAGGAAGGGTTTCCAAGAGAAGAGACAGCTAAGGGGGGGACGAGGAGGAGCTGGCAACACAAAGAGGGAAGAACATTTCTCCGGGCTGAGGGATGAGGACGTGAGGGATGGGACACAGGCGGTATTCCAAGGGCACGGAAACAGTCCCACGTGGTGGCCAGGACCCAGGGGGCCACGTGGGAAGAAACAACGAATGCTGGAGAGGTGGGTGGACAGCCAGAGCTGTAGGCAGTGGGAGTCACGCGGTCCAATGTGTGAGTCTGCGGAGACCTTGCAGCTGGCAGGGGGAGCAGAATAGGGGAGGAAAAGCTCCCCATGGCTCCTAAATGCTGCGTACCACAACCAAACGCTCTAGTGCTTTATAGAGAAGCATTGAGTGGACTACTCTCTGACTCCCCCGTTCGTCCGCAACCTTCCCGAAAGCAGGGGCTGGTCTTGTGTCTGACCTACCATTGTATTTCTAGAATATAGATGAATATAGTTGAATATAAAATGTATCCTATGAAACCACTGAGGAATTCTCCCCTTTCTTCCTTCTATCTTCTCCCACTGGGGTCTTTTTTTTAAGGTGAAGAGTGGGGGCCAGTGGGTCCCCGGTGACCACCGCCATCTCCCAGGACCACATGTATCTCTCAGGGCTGCAGAGCTCAAGGCATGCCAAGGATTTCAGGCGGAATATAAACTCCATCAGCAGGCTAAACTGTTTATATGTTCTTGAGTTAAAAATACACCACTCAGGTCAGCGTTAACACCAGGGCCTTATCACCAAGGCTGTCTGTAAGCTGGTTACACAAGGCCAGCCTAGGAGTCGCCCATCTTCTAAATGTGCCTCAGTCTACAAATTGTCTAATGATCCATCAGTGAGATTAGAGTAAAGCCACCAAATATACACGCATTTGAGAAAAACACTTTCCAAACCCAAGGATACTTTACTGTTTATAAATAGTTTACTTTTTTGATCCCCGAGCATATAATATTCGCAGTTGCTCCAGAAACCAAAGAAACATGGAACGGGAACACAAACCACAACCTTAGAGAAACAATAAACAGCAGATGGTGAGACATATGTGCCTGCTGCCACCCCCTCCACCAAAGGGGCAAACCAAAAATGGATTCTGACGGATTCTGACACACGAGTCGACCAATGAAGAAGCACGCTCCTCAAGATCACATTGGAGACACCATTTATGGAACACAGGCGGCCCGGCAGGAATGGTGCTCGGTACGTTAGGTCCCCCAAGAGCTGAAGGACCAATCCCTGGCCTCAAGGGACACACAGACTGGAAAGGGAAGCAAGACAAACAGGAGAAAACAAATGATACTAGTTTTCCCCGTGGTCATTCTCAAGACCAGCATGGAGGGTCAGGTTTGAGTTCTAACTCTGGCAATGGCCGGACCCTGGGCAAGTCAGCCAATCACTCTGGGCCCCGTGGACAACGCAGAGGTCTTACACTTCATGGAGGTAAGACGATAATTAACGTTAAAGGACAGGATTCTGGCTGCAAAAATGTCAACTGCTCTCCCTGCCGGAATTATAACAAGAGTAGCTAACCCTTCCCAAGCTTCTGCTGTGTGTCAGGCCCTCCTCTAAAAATTATAGATTATTTCCATTTTGTCCTCGTAACAAGGACACTGATTACCCTCAACTGAGGAAGAGGAAGCGGAGTCAAGTGCCTACGATCACGGAGGCAGCCGGGACACCAGAGCCACCACTCTGACCACCATGTCACCTCCCGACACGGCTGCTTCATCCCCACAGCCACACGTGTGGAATGGGGGGGAGGGGTCCTGTGGAGGACGCGGACACCCTGTCATCTTCCCCAGCAGCCCCCAAAACCCTGCACTGTTCTGGGCTCCTCACTGGTGAACACGGCTTGAACTTATTTGAAGTGTTCAAGATAAATGCTCAAGTAGGTTCCGACCCACGTCACGTTTGCTTAACTAGTGATTCTCAGGAGTTGATGTTTACGAAAATGTTTAAAAGGTCATGTGTCTCGAAACAAAGGGGAAGGGTCCCCACAAAGAAGTGTGGCTGTCAGGCTGACTTCCATATACGGGCATGTCTATTTTAGGTATCCTAATCCCAATGTCCAATGATTCTGCCAATTTCACCTCAATGCTCATTTTTTTTAACAACTCTGACTAGAATTTTCCAACTACACTGTAACTTTAAGCTTTTGTGTTTCTTCTGCATTTAAAAAGAATGCCATTTCCCAATATATAACTCCCAGATGTAGAATTCACAGATGATTCATCTCGTAGAACAAGTGTTCGGAGACATCAGCTCCAAATAGAGGAAAAACTTGGAATTCCCTTCTCCCTCAAAATAAGAACTCGCCTGGATCCGCTCTGCTCAGCACAGTTTGTTTTCAATTATATTTCCAAATTCTTTTAACAATAACTGCATGGCGTCTGGCACCAACACATCTGATTCTTTGAAGTGGTTCTCAGTCAGAAAGAGGAGAAAATAAGGAGAAAGGGGAAAGGAAGGGAGGACCATCCATAATTTTTGTTTTAGGTCAGACAGTCGCTTCAAAAGTTTGCCCTGACATAGAAGAATCAGACAAACCACAAGGTATGACTTCTCACTGAAGATCCACACCACAAGGAGCCCTCACCTCCGAAGCGACCCCTCTATACTCAGTAGCTAACGCCGGATGGGAAAACAGGGCCTCAGCACAAAGAAAATGGCCTTTTACTCCTTACATCTAAATTCAAAAAACACCTCTGTTAAGTCCTCCACACAGGGTGATTAGGAGTAATCACACCTTGGGGGGGTAAACCTGAGGAACCCTTTGAGAAACAATGGAAACAGGGGATCCTTTCTGCCCAGAAAAGATGTACCCAGCCCCAAGAAGGAAAGTCACAGGGCAATATACATGTAATGGCCAGGGTACTCCTAGGTACGGGAAATTGAACAACCCCTTCTGCTTTCAGATCAAAGTGGAGGAGGAAGACAGAGAGGACTAGATCTATAAATGAGGAGTGAACGAAGTCAACTGAAAAACAGAGAATGTCTGACATGGACAAAAGAGGCTCACAGAAGGATGGGAAGAGTATTTGGTCTATTTTGATCTCAGAAAGCACATGAAAAAAGGCCATCTTTAGGTCTTAAAAAGGGAATGCTTAAAAAAAAAAAATTCTAGTTCTTTGGACTATTTCCTTTAGTCTTAAAGTAGTCCCTAATTCCTGTTAAACTTCTTGTCAACAAGTTCCAAACCACTAATTATGCCTCCAAAGTCACTGCCTTTTAGCTGTATCCCCAAACAGGGTTCCAAATTCCAAGCATTTGTTCTAGAGAAAAAAAGAAAAAGAAAAAAATCCAAAGGTTCCACCTTATGACAATTTCCATGACAAAGAATGAGTGGAAAGAAGAGAAAAGCCCAAGAGTTGTCACTGAAGGCACTAACAGACTCCATGTGGAAGAAAGGGAGATATTCAGGACACAGAAAATAAAAACGTCCAGATTCTGCATGATAAATAAAGACCTTGAGGGTCTGGTGATGATAGAATCACAATTTTCAAGAACAGCATCTGACCAAGAGCAAACTCATGAAAATACAGGCAGACGGGTAGCTTTGGTATTAACCCGGCCAAAACAAAGAGCAAGAGACAGACTCTGAAATTAAGAGAAGCCACGTCGCTGGACTGGACGTATCAGGCTGTTGAGTTCCGACCTTAAAAGATACACACAAAACATCTCCTGGTAAAAGGGTTACAAGCTACTCTGATACCTACCATGTTCCCACCCTGGAGAACCAGCTCAGAAAGGACAGAGCCCGTGACGTGGAGCTGCCCTTCCTCTGGAGAGGACTACTGAGAGCCCTCACAGATGGCTTCTCCAGAAACCTAAGGCACTTCACCAGCATCACTCCCCGCGTCACACTCATCCCCAGCACAAACTGACAGCCTGCTTGAAAGACATGTTGCCTGCAGTGGCCCCGAGAAAGGCAGAGATAAGCAACTCTTCGGAAAAACATGCCATTAATTCATTTGCTTTTATTTATTTTTTATTTTATTTTATTTATTGCTTTTATTTTTAAATCTTAAAAAGCTAAATTGAAGATCTAAAGTAGGTCTGCACTAGCTTCCCAAGTTTTGAGTTTTCCAAAGGGAAAAAAAGAGGCAACGGCCAAAGAAAGAAACACCATGGAATATTTGCTCCGCCTCAGTAACACCTCCAGGCCCACCCATTCAGAGTCCCCACGCACACCCTATTTCCCTTGGCTGCCCAGGGTGTCCATCTGAGGATTCCACTCAGAATTGCTGAACATGCAAAGATCACTTTTTTTTTTTAAGATTTATCCATTTATCTGGCAGAGAGAGAGAGAGAGAGAGAGAGATATGACAAGCAGGCAGAGAGGCAGGCAGAGAGAGAGGGAAACAGACTCCCCGCTGAGCTGAGAGTCCGATGCGGGGCTCGATCCCAGGACCCTGAGATCATGACCTGAGCTGAAGGCAGAGGCTTTAACCCACTGAGCCACCCAGGCGCCCCGCAAAGATCACTTTTAAGGAAGTATCTTAGACACACAGATCAGTTTTCTAAATCTTATCATCCAGTGAGTAGTAAGTAACCTTATTCCCCCTTTGCTTCAATTAGGATAAAATCATAAACCTGAAAATAAGGGGCCTTAGAAGTCATACATCCCTTTCCAGAAAGGAAATTGATTCATTAGCCCAAGGTCACACTGCTGATCAGGGGCAGAGCTGAGACAAAATCCCAGGGTCTCCTGATAGCAGCCATGGGCTGGCTATTTTTTCATCCTACCACATATCTGCCTTCAGAACTTTAAGAAAATTAATTTTTCCTTTTAGTTCAATAGTTTCAGTAGTATATCCCTCTTTGGTCATGAGCCTCTGTGCGAAGCTTCATGGAAATGTAGCCTTTCTGTCCAGAAAGATGTACTGAATTCCAGGATTTCAGATATAATAAATTTCCCTAGACCACCCCCCCCCAACAAATAATATTTGAGGTCAGCCAGTCTTTATTTTTGGACAGTCTGGAATTCAATATAATTTAATCATTTCTAAGCGCTGTTTCAAATGAACTCGTGAAAGAACCCAAAAATCTCCAAAGGAGAGTTCCTGGTTTTTCTCTTGGGCAGAGCACAGCCCTTGATGAGGTCAAATCACCCATGGCCAAGAGTCCCACACAGACCGAATCTGAGAAAAGATTCTCATCCCTGCCGAATCTGAGAAAACATTCAGAGGAATTTAGGACGAGGCAGGCTAGACCAGCTCCGCAACATTTCAGTTTGTTTTCTGGATCTCCTCTCCTCCGGAGCCGGAAGGAAACCCCGGCCCCTCCGAGCGGCAGCTTCTGGGTGCATCCATCACTTCACTGCATCAACAACCAGCTTCCTGGAAGCAATGAGCTCTTCTGGCTGTTTATAAGTTTTGCAAGCACTGGGAGCCTGTGTGCCAGAAACTCACACCAGCCCAGGTGGAGGCAGGAAATCACTGACCAAATAATAGTAGTAATAATTAAAATGCAAACTACGGTGTAGGCCCGAGGCACGGCGATGGACCAGGGTACCGCACTGCTGAAATCAGATGAAGGAATTCGCAAAACAGAAATTAAATTCACAGCCAAAATTTCTCGATTCTACATTTTTCTCCCCATAAACTTTCCTTAAACCCTCCGGCATGTGCTTCCACTTTTCCAAAGGTAAAATCCACTGTAAGATGGTATCTAATCAAATATGTACATTTAATTAAGCTTACAGGTCCATGAGTTTCACCTGACCACTGTGCGCAGCTTTTAAAACCACGGAACACCCCATAAATGAAATGGAATTCGATTTTCACAAATAGAATATGGAAATCACTCCACAAACCAGGATGAGCTAACGGGACTTGGGAAACAACGGAACTCCCATTCAGATTCCTAATTAAGTGGAGGTCAGCATAAATTCTCAAAGGGTCTCTCCTAAATAACAACATCAGGGCTGACTGTGGAGAAACTAAACCCTGGACTTTTACAAAACAAAACAAAACAAAACAAAACAAAACCATTCTGCAGCTACTTGAAGAAAAGCATTTTCAAGACTGTGAAGTTTAAATCAAGCACAGAGGGTTCCAGGAACCTAGTTCTTTGCTTTTGGAGGATTTTCTTACAGGGTGCCTGTCACTCTATTTAAAGCAGCCTCAAGTAGCCACAGCTGGAGGGTCAGGCCTTGCAAAGTAAACAGTTAACTCAGTTCAGACTCAAGACCTAACTACACCCAACGGCTAATTACCCCTCTATTAACCAACAATATCTGAAATATCACTTTTTAAACGACCCATTCGAAGTTATGTTTCTTCACTAACGGCTTCTAATCAGCAATAATAGCATCACAGAAACATCCCAATGCACAGCAACGTGGGGAGAGAGGACAGTTCATCAGAAATGCACACTTCTGGCAAAGGACTGTAGGACCAAAGAACTTTCTAAGCAACTCCTATAAGAAGGGGGGGAAAAAGACCTATTCTGAGAACATATAAATTCTGAACGCACACAGTATGTACTCAATAAACATTCTGTAAATATATAGCTTTACCAAAATTCCTTTTGGAAAAACACACTCAAATGGTGATTTTTTTTTCAAAAGTTATTCAAATTCACATTTCTTAAAACTACCCCTTAGTGAACTGTATAGTATGTGAATTATATCTCGATAGAGCTGTTCGTAACAATACTAATACCCGATACATTTACACGTGACCATGAAAGGGGAGAAGTGTGTTGGGGCATCGATCACCCAGGTGCTTATGGGTTGATCTCTGCTGAAGCTGGTGGATGGAGAGCTCACGACTGATCCCGCATACCTGTAGAGATGTCTGCTAAATCTCCTTAATAAAAAGAAAAAAACATCCTAAACCAACAGACGTGAGTTTGTTTCTTTAAAGTACCTGGCTGCACATTCAGCTTAAAAAAAAAAAAAAATCCAACTTTTTCGATCTTTTCACAAGGAATAGAAGTTATAGGCGCAACAGTGTGCTCCCTGGTCACCTGGTCACCGACCCTGAGCAGGTAGAGCCCAGGCAGAGCCCCGGCCTGTCAAATTCTGTCTATCCAGCCCAAAGTGCTAATGCCTGATACACAAATGCTTTCAAACAGAGCTCTGCAATTTTAAGGTCTAGAACGAAAGCAGGATTATCTGTCTCCCAGTTCAAAAGTGCTCTTTCCTTCTCTGTGTATGTAATAGGCTATCATCAAGTAGGCAATCCAGAGAGAGAGAGAATTTATCAAGACAACGTATGCTCCAAGATAAGTGACAAATTATTTGAATGACAGATTATAAATTGGTGGAAGAAGCAAAGGACAGGAATTAGGGGTGGGGGGGACACTTGCTAAATGCTGCATAAAGGAGTCTTAGAAGATGGTGATGCTGTGAATTTTTTTTTATCAGCTTCAAAAAAAAAAACCTCCATTATTTCCTCCCTGTTTCTCAACAACTAAATAATTCTGCTTGGTGAATAGAGCCACACTCATTTCATTCACTGTCTTCCTAATAATGACACCTTGAGGAAAAAAAAACAAAAGAAAACCCTGCAGATCTTAGAAGACTAGAGACCTGTGCCCTCAGAAGTTTAAAGAATAATCAATGCAAAGTGCTTCAAAAGAGACAGGCCATGCTTTCTTTAAACTCTCTGAATGCCACCTTCTGCCAAGATAAACCAAACAAGCAGTGATTGGAACCTGCATCCTGGTTCGTAAGGAAACCAAGATGTATTAGGACCTGCAGAGACGAACGGATTGGTTGTTCACACAATGGGCTTTACCGGTTATGCCAGATTACATAGTAATAAAGACGCCAACAATCGTGGCCGTTCCTGTGGGCAAGGCTGTGAATCATGGCCATTCCCTGGGGAAGGGACACGGGTACAGGTGCAGAAGGAGGGACAGCAAATGGCTCTTCAGGTGGCATCCCTGCCAGATTCCTCCAATGACCCTGTGCTCACTACCCGTGCCCTAGACAATTCAACTGCAAGCAAACCAAAACAAATGAGAAATGTCACAGCTCTCCAGCTCTCTGTATCCGGCCCAACAATCGACTCGCCTCACTCCTCCTCCACCCTCAAATATTTCCAAAGAGAAATGGGTACAGCGCATTCAGCTGGCCTCAAAGTCTGTAACCCAATCCGTGTCTGGAAGAGCGCACCTGCGTTTTTCCGAGCTACTGACCAAGAGGCATGACCTGCATCTCAGCAGGGTTCAGTTTCAATGAAACCGGGGAAATAATAGGATAAAATTATTAGTTTAAGGGCTTCTCACTTCTCTGCCTCCTTCCCACACCCACCTCCCAAAGGCTAATGCTAAATAGACAGACGTATTTGCACAACTGGAATACATTTATAAACCACCTCAATAATTTTTGCTAATTGTATAATTTGCTGCAACTGTTCACAGCTTCCTGCCGGCCCGCCAGGTTGGTCTGAGATTCCCAAGGGCACATGAAGTGTTACTTGCTTCACTTTATAAGTATCACCAGAAGCTTCATGAGCGAAGGCTGTGGGGGATGTGAGCCCTGCCACCTGCCCACTTCAAAACAGGCCTTCATTTCAGAGAAGCCAGCTCTTCCTAGGAAGCCCTTGTCACCAGGAAATCTGATGTGAGGGGGCTGGCCATGAGAAGATGCGAGATTTGAGTTACTGAGGCTTTGACCTCTGACCTGTGCTCCAGAACCATCAGCGAGCTGACAGACTCACACCAAGGAAGTTGGCTAACCACATGTGTATCTAACTCTGTCCTCACCCCAGCTGCCACATAGAATATTACAATTCCCTTTTTAGAGATGAAGGACGGAGGTTCGTCCCAAATCACCCATAAGCTGTGGGGGGGTGGAGCCAGGGACGGCCCCTAGAAATAACTTTCATCCTCTTTGGGCGCCTGGGCGGCTCAGTGGGTCAAAGCCTCTGCCTTTGGCTCAGGTCATGATCTCAGTCAGGGTCTTGGGATGGAGCCCCAGGTCAGGGCTCTCTGCTCAGCAGGGAGCCTGCTTCCCCCCCTCTCTCTCTGCCTGCCTCTTTGCCTACTTGTGATCTCTTTCTCTCTGCCAAGTAAATAAAATCTTTATATAAAAAAATAACTAACTTTCATCCTCTTTATCACTATTCCCTAGTGAGGGGTGTGTGCTGGGTGTGATCACCGGGGCTGAGGGCATCCACAGACGTAACAGAGTAGAAGTGAAGAAAGCTTCACCCTCAACCAGTCTGCTCCACAACAATAACCCAAGCCAACATCCAGGACAGGGAGTGCTCATTTTGAGGACAAAGACAACAACTGAACGGAGAACATGAAACCCAGAGAAACAGAGGAATAGCTTTTCAAGAAATTGAGTGACTTCTGTAAACAGATGGGCTTACAACTTGTGTTTTGGAAGAGTATGTAAAACATACTCGGATAAAAGCCACATATAAAGTATTCGATTATATAAAATGTAATGATACAGAAACACTTAAAGCAAAATGCCTCTGGATAAGAAAAACTCATAAGCATACACCCTCCAAAAAACAAAAACAAGAATACCAATTGGCAACTTCCAATTAGACCACAAACCACAATTTTCTTTTTTTTTTTTTTTAACAGTCTTGATTTATCTATTCATTTTGCTTCACGACAATAATGGTCATGTATGAAGTTTTTCAGTTACAACTTTCTTAATGGAATTGGCCAGTTAAACTGGTGAGTCTGTACTAGTAAGCTCTACAGTTATATAAAAAATAAGTGCAGGTTCCAAGAGGGTAAACTATTGGGAAAATGTTAACCTCTGGTCTTCAAAGTCCTACTTCTTTGCACGGGGAGATATGAACAGATCTGGGCTTCTTACTGATTCTCAGACCTTAACTTGCTACAACAGCAGAAGGCAATCACATTACTGACACACAACATGAACTGAAGCCATGAGGCAGATGGAAGAGACCGCATAGGCTCAAGGTCATGCTTAAGTCATAGAAAAACACCACTAACTGTCCCTGAATTTCCCACAGGCCAAGGAACATTGGGGATTTTTAGATATTTCCCCTCCTCTGCCTGGGAATTTTTCTTCCTCCCCTCCTCCCTCCTGTCTCAAGACAATGCCTTCAGCCTTTGAAACTGCATCCATTGTAAACAGCTCTGAATATTAACACAGCCCCGAGTCCGGTTGGCTTTTAAAAGACCCCCAGGGTTTCAAATTGCAGTTGCTGAGGAGGGGTAAGGTCCCCGGTGAGTAAATGTCACCAAGCTCTTTCAAAAGTCGCTGAAAATTAGGCTTGCTCAGGAAACTTAAAAGTCCTTCAACCTATGGGGTAAGTCGAAAGAATCCCTTTGAGTTTTAAACAAATGGCGAAAAAGAAGACAAGACCACGGTACAACCGACATCCATTATTACTCACAGAGACTATGAATTCAATGAATCCCTTTTCCAGACTTCTTTCTCCTGTGGATGTCATCTTTAAAATAACCATAGGCTATGTCAAACAACCTCCCTTTCCCTGGCTAACAGGCCTTCAGGGTTTCACAGGTGCACAGAACTGGGCCAGGTGCATTGTTAAGTGACACAAAACCCTAGTGGCTCTCTCACATTCCTGTCCACCCTGAAAGGGAGGATGCTGAACAGCCTTTGCACCAAGGAGACACTTCTGCGAATGGGGGAGCGGCCCTTTCATTGTAAGCCTGGTGTCTGAGGGAGAGAAAGGTCAGCCAGAGGCCATCCCAACTTGCGCAGGGCAGGCTGCGTGGGGAACCCAGGCAAAGACATGAGCACCGCAGGGAGAGAAGCCTTTAGCCAGAGGAGCAGAGCTGGAGTGCGGGACATCGGGGCATCTGGTGGGAACCAGCCCTTATTACATTGAATCATCTTCATTCTTTTGGAGATGATGAACTATTCCTGACAACACATTCCAAAGTCCAAAGTCTGTGAAATCTAGTGACCAAATGTAATTATGGAAAGAGGTATTTTCTTTTTAAAATAATCCCTGGGAGGGGCGCCTGGGTGGCTCAGTGGGTTAAGGCCTCTGCCTTCGGCTCGGGTCATGATCTCAGGGTCCTGGGATCAAGCCCCGCATCGGGCTCTCTGTTCTGCAGGGAGCCTGCTTCCCTGTCTCTCTCTGCCTGCCTCTCTGCCTACTTGTGATCTCTCTCTCTGTGTCAAATAAATAAATAAAATCTTTAAAAATAATAATTAAAATAATCCCTGGGAAAGGGGGCATGAACAGTTCTGACATATCCTAAAGGCAAGAGGGACACTGTGCCAACACAGTTCACTTATATGGGAACTTGGAAGTCTCCACACACTTTCTAATTTCGCAGTATTCAAAAATTTGGATTTGCTAGCTATAATTTCATGTCAGAAGGACTCAAATCGTGTCTTTCTCTCAAGGCAACTAATATTATTCACCAGACTTGCCTTACTCAAAGCAGGTATCAGAGAACTAGTAACTACAAGTGCTCCGTCTCCGAGGTGTAGGGAGGGCCAGGCTTCTGACGCCTGTTGCAAAGAAAAGGACTCTGAGCCCAAGCTAAATGTCCCTAAAATTCTGAAGGATCTTGTACCTTTCGGATTTTCTGCCATTAACCCGTGTTTATTTTTTTTTTTAAGATTTTATTTTTATTTATTTGACAGAGAGAGAAGGATCACAAGTAGGCAGAGAGAGAGGAGGAAGCAGGCTCCCCATTGAGCAGAGCCCGATGCAGGGGCTCGATCCCAGGACCCTGAGATCATGCCCTGAGCTGAAGGCAGAGGCTTAACCCACTGAGCCACCCAGGCGCCCCCCATTAACCCGTGTTTAAAAAAGTTCCCTATTCCAAGCAACCCTTTGTCCATCCTCATAAATCGGAACATGTTCAAGGTCTGCTGAGTTCTTAAGTTATACAGGGACACAAAGCGGAAAATGGACAGAAGGGAAGACCTCAGGACCATCCTGACAATAATCAACTTCTTACACACACACATACACAGAGGAAAGAATCTCAGCTGAAGTTCTGGAACAATTTGGTCATCATCACTTTAAATCTAATTTGCATAAACAGGATGGGAAGTATTTTCCAAACCCTTAATTCACAACACCCTGCACACCTGGCCCTTCCAGCACAGCTGTAAAATTTGAAAGACAAAGGCCCTCTTTGCTTCACAACTACAATGGCAACCTCTGGCTGCTGTTTATTTTCTAATTGGATCTGGAGTGCCACTTTTCATGCCAAAAACAAGGTTAGATTTAAGCACCCGGGTTTGGCGCTGCAAACACATAAGGAGACATAGTACAGAGACCCAAATCAATACACTCATCTCAATGAGTAATGTGGCTCAGGATAACCACACTTGGAGTCCTTGAGTGAAAGTCCTTGCTTTCAAAAGCTACGTCGTCTTTGGCCCTCCTCCCACCGCCCCCCTGCCCCCCCCAAGTAAGACGGAGAATCCGGATTTGTTCCTCCAGGGCCTGCCCTCCTTCCTCCCTATCGCGATCCCATGAGCCACCATTCCCCCCAGAAGTTACACTAGCAACATACTGTGCTCAACTTTGTGCCACAGGGAAAAGTCTAAGGTAAATTCTATTTAATGCTGCTTCAACAGCTTCTCAAGCCCTGCTCTCAAAAATAATTTCAAAGAAAGCAAACATCTAAGTTCTAAGAAGTTCAACTTCTTCTAAGGTTCTGGGAAGTTGGAATAAGGCTTGGCAGTGCTTGGTGCTATTTATGAATGTGCTGGTTGGACGATGCCAATCTCACCTACGTAATGGGATGGCAGATTCAGTTATGGCTCAACTACTACAAGCCTAAGTTATTGTGCTGAAGAAGTTATCCTCAGGCCCCAGGAATGAATGTATTTTCCCTTCTACCACTGCCATCCCATTTTTTTCTATTCAAACTGCATTTACATTCACTAGTACAAAGTTTGACTTTCCGTACACTAGGCCTAGGAGCAACTCCAAAATTAGATGCACTGTTTTGCAAAAGAAAAAAAAAAAGTTCCATAAAGCCACAGGTCCCCTTCTATCTCAAACCCACGGCCTGAAATTGTTTGAACTAGCTGCAGTAAATCTAGTTCATGGGGTTATAAACGAGCTCAAAGCATTTTCTAGACACAATGGACTTGGAGGGTGTAAACCTGGTGAAACTACAAGATATTTTATTTTATTATATGCAGAGACTTTCTCCCCTAAAGTCTTGCTGAATCACAGCCAGGAATATAAAACGTATAAATATCCCGATGGAAAACTCAGAGTAAGACTAATGACTTAAATGGAGAAATCTGTCTAGAAAATACACACACACACACACCCCCTCACTTTTCTTTAATCGGAAAAAAAATGATTTCACAAATATTTTTCAAAAGATACCCATTTTGTAGCGAACATGGTATTGCCACATGCTAATCTGAAATCACCATTCACATCTCAAAATCTAATCGGCTAACATCATAATCAGTATGATCAAATCTACTGAAGCTCAAAATACCCAGTTTGGTATTTATTGGTCATCAAATGTGTGAGTAAAAGGGAAAAGACTGCAATTTAAAAGGTATTTATGTCATGTGAAATGTCACTCCTAGGCAACAGGAAGCCCAAAAAATGGCCAGTAGTTTCACTCCAAAAATTAAAGGCCAAGGCAAAGTGGATCTTGTGACCACTGAGAAGTACAAATAAGAGGACACCCTGTCCTCTCCACGAAGTCACCATTTGTGAACTAAGTTCCTTCCCCACAATGCCACGGACATATGGCACGGATAGTCATTCTTCCCACAGGTGAACTCTTCAGAAGTTATTCTCATTCTGCCCAAGGGATTTTTTTATTTTAAAAACCACCTTATGAGTATGTATGAATATGTAAAGGAAAAACCACAATACTCAAGACAGCCCTAAGTAAATAAAATACTAGCTACTGGCAATGCTGGACTCTGTCTCCCACTACAAAACACCCACTGCCTGTATTAATTGCCCCCAACCCCCATGACCACCGGTTTTCACTAAGTCAGTGAATTCCACAGAAGCAGCAGAGAAGTGCAGGGAAAACTTAACCCCAACAAGAGTTCAACTTCCAAACTCTTGGCCATCAAGCAACGTGCAGCAGGGTCCAAGTGACAGACGTGTGGCCCTGTTTTCAGAGGTACCGGATTTTCACATGGGAAAGGAACCAACTTCTCTTTCCCCTCACAGCAGCTAAATACCCAGACCATATTCTCTTAGATGAAGCCACAGGTGTCGGTTAAAACTTGTGTCACCAGTTTTCTCATTTCTAAACAGTGAATGTCATGCCTGAGGTTATTCCCCTGCCCCTCAATGTTCTAGGAAAGATGTCCAATTATTCAGCTGAAAAGAAGATGATTCAAGCTAGGTCTTTTCTGGAAGGTACTAACAGTTCTGCAGAGATGCTAATTATTGATAACTAGATAGGATTTTTGACTCGCAAATCAGATTTCTTAGAAGTAGAAAAAAAAGGCTATTATATTCTACTGTGTTTATATAAGTCTAAAGTAGTTTTCGTTTTTTTGTTTTGTTTTCCGGCCAAAACTCCTGTAAGTAGGGTCCCACTAAGTCCTGACAGCAAAGAAAAGAGCCTCTTTCAGGTGAAACAAACAGCTTAAATCAACCATGTCCCTGGCACCCTCTCCTCAAGTAGCACTACTCCACAACTAATTTGTACATTTAGGGAGGAGAAATGCGTAAGTGTGGGCTCCACCCCACTGGATCCTCAAGCCCAACAGGGCCCCTAAGGAATAGACAGGAAAGGTCTGGAACACAGTTCCCTAATGCCCATCAGGTGGAAAGAGACTCCCACAGCCTCAGCGGTCACAGATTTAAGAACTTTCGAAGCCCCCAAACCCAGGGGCTCCTCCAGGGAAGGCTGTCTTCTACCCCCACCGGAGCCAAGTGGGGCTCCCACGGTCCTGAACTAGGAGGCTGCTACACTCTCCCTAATAAATAATGTAAGTGGAAGACTGGAGCCAAGAGTCACCTTCCTTCCTTACCCACTGGAAGGCCAAGGAGCTCAGACACCAGAGCGTTGGGTTACAGGAGAGGAAAAAAAGAAACACATACCCGCAGACCCCAGACAGACTTCCTCACACTCTCCCTTCCAGATGTTTCCCACTCTCCACCCACACACAGGCACACAAACACACTCGCCTCCACTCTTTATTCACTGCCTCACCTCCAGACTCCCTACTCACTACCTCCCTGATACTCTCAGGCACCAGGGCCCATTCACCTCCACACCCCAAAACCTATGCTCACTCACCTCCGCACTCCACGAGGCACAATCTTTTCTCCTCCGGACCCTCACCACCCACGTTCTCAACTCCACACCCCCACGACCCAAGCTCATTCACCCCCGCACCGCACGAAGCAAACTCTTCTCTCCTCCGAAACCTCACCACCCACGTCCTCACCTCCACACCCCCACGACCGCTCACCCCCACACCCCACGAAGCACACTCTTCTCCGGAGCCCCATGTACGACGACCTCACCACTACGAACCCACGCTGTTTTCAGCCCGTACAACTTTACACACACACGCACACCCCTCAGTCCGCACCCCCGTCCGGGGTAAGCACCCCCACCGCCCCGTCTCCAAGTGACAGCGCCAGAGGCTCAGGGGGAGGGCGGCACTCACAGGCTCCGCGTCCAGGCGGGCAGGTCCCGGGGCAGCGCCACTAAACCGCGCCCGCCGCAGTCCAGCGAGTCCCCGGCGCAAGTGCAGGCAGCAGCGCAGGGCGGTCGCGGGTCGGCTGCCGCCGTCACCGGCCCCAGCCAAAGCAGCAGCAGCAGCAGCAGCAGCCACAGGAGAGGACAGGGCGAGCGGCGCTGGGCCCCGAATGCTCCCCGGACCGGCCGCGCCATCTTGTCTGGAGCGCGCGGCGAACTCCGGGCGCCGGGGCTTCGAGGTCCCGGACGACCGCAGACGCGGGCCGGTCGGCGGGGACTCGCCTCGGCACTAGGCTCCGCGTCGGGGCATGGCCGCCGGCACAAGTTTTCCCCGCTGCCGCGGCTCTGGCGCTCAGCGGGTCCCCGGTGCCCGGGCCGCTCCGCAGCGCCCGGCTGGGGACGCGAGCCCCGCGCCCATCCGGGCCGACTCAGCTGTATTCTCTGCGAAGCCCACGGATCCGGGCAAGAGTTGCTCGGCCGACGCTCCTGGTCCTCCCGCCGCGCTCCTGGCCGGCTCCGGAGCCCCCGCGCACGCCAAGAGCCGCCGCCGTCCGCCCAGGGCAGTGTTGCCGCCGCTGCTGCACGGAAGGCGCTCAGCCTCGCAGCCTGAGCTGTGCGCCCGAATGCATCTTCCTCGCGGCTCGGAGCGCCCAGCAGCAGACCCGGAGCTGGACGGCGCGGTCACCCCCGCAACTGCTCGGAGGGCCCCGTGCGCCTCACTGTCCCAGCACCGCGGGAAGAGCGCGCGCGCGCAGTTCCGGGCTGTGCTCGGCTGCTCAGCGTGCCGAGAGCCCCGCCGACCTCGCGGCGCAACAATCAGCAACTCGCCGCTGGCCTTCGGGCGGCGCAGCCCCGGCGGGTCCGCGAGGCCCCGCCCCCGGCCGTTCGCCCTCACACACCCCCCGGGCTCCGCGCCTCGCGGCCTCCTGCCGGCCCACGTTGGATGCTTTGCAACAGCGCCCTGCCACGCCCCCTGCCTACTGCTCATTGGCTGCTGGAGACCAGGGCGACCAGCCCCGAGAGCCATTGGGGCGCTCGCCGTGATCCCGCCCTCCCGCTTCTCGGGCCACCCCGCCCCACTCTCTTTTCCCACCCAAGGTGTGAAGGGCGGGGGAACTGGGAGGAGAAAGGGACAAGAGGCCTCTGAATCTTAAAGGGGACGTGGCGTCTGTTAGTGAAGAAGCTGAATGCCGACTAGGAAGAGGAGGCGAGAAGTGCGCTCTGGGTCTAGGGAAGGAGAGAAAGTCGAATAAGAGGGTAACGCCTCCGCTTTGCAGTTGTCTCGCCACAAGGTTTCTTCTCTTCTTCCCTGGCTGTAAATAGGGCCGGAAGATAGAGCAAATCTGTACCCACTTTACAGGCGCCCTCCAGGAGCAAAGGCACAGATTTAAAACTCCGCAAATTTCCTACTAGTTGGGGCATCTTTAGTTATCTCATCAGGGGTGGCCGCCTTCCTCTTCGCACAACTTGAAGCTCCTTTCTGCTCCTGACTTGGTCTTGACCTCTTAAATCCAGCAATATGTCCTCGATTACCAAAATAAGTGCGTACTGCAGAAACCAAGTCTCAAAGGTGCACACACTCCCATCCCCACTCCCACCCTAGTTAGTTAAATAGAATACGTCTGAAAATGTTCCAGCCTTCCATGAAGAGTTGCTTTGTCTGCTGATTTAAATCAGTCTTTTTAAACCAGTTTTCAAGAGACAGAGTAGAGATAAAAATTGTGATTGTTAGAAATCTTCTAACTTTAGCCCTTACAAGTTGAAACATAGTAGCCATGTGTTAGGACTGTGCATCCAAACCCTAAGGCCCAGCAGGAGCCCGCGTTCACACACACACACACACACACACACACACACACACACACACACACTCAGAAAGGGAAAAGATTAGCACAGTAATATATAGCTGCCCCTCTGGGCGTTTTGGTTTGCTGGTGTCTCATGCTCCTTTCCAAGTGTATGCAAGTTTCTAACATAACTGCACACATTGTCAGGACGATATAGCAAGTCAAGTCTGTCGAAAAACATTTGCTCCATCAAATGAAATCTGACTTTTGTTTTATGGAAATGGAGGAGAGGAGATGTTTCTTGGAAGGAATAAGCAAAAACATTTTTAAAGGGTTTTGTTCCATATCTGATGTCTTCTAAAGGGGTTGTCTTAATTGAGATGTTAGAGAACTTTCCCTCAGCCAGAAGAGCGCCTCTTTTCTTTAACTGAAATTGGGCTTGGGCTTGGTTGTCTGGTGGTTTCTGGTTTCATTTCTTCTTATTCCCTCCTACCCCTTTTTCTCGCCCCCCTCCCCACTTCTTTTGGTTAGGTATGCTATCAGATAATGATACCTCATTCCTCTCTCTCTCTTTTTTTGCATAATCTCAGCAGTGATGCCCAAAGCAACACTCAAATATATGTGTAAATCAATCCAAATATGATTCCCAAGAAATATTATTAGAAAAATGTTGCACCTGACCCCATTCTACCCAGGGCTTTAACCAGCTTTTATGTTTCATTTCTAATCCACATAAACATACACCTTCCATCTAGACAAGAAGAAATGCATCTCTTTGTTGTAATGCCTTTTGGCAAAATAAGAATAAGCCAAGGAATGGAATTTGAAGGACCCTCAAATTTATGAGGTCCTCTATGTCAGTGTTTCTTAAGCTTTGCAAGACCAAGGAACACGAGACAGTAATTTAATATAAACTACTCATGAACATTTCCTTAAAAGAAACTGTCAGATCCTCCTGGCCCCACCCCCACCCCCGAATGAAACAACATGTGCGGCAAAAAGAAATTGAACTCCTTGAACCTCTTAAGCTGCTGACCTAAAATTATCTTTCAGGTTTGTTCCATTAGAAGTATTTTAAAATGGATATTTATTGTCAGATGTTTTCCAAATGCTTGTGAGTGTACCCGTGTGATGCTCTTTGGGGACCCTGAAGTTCTGGAGGTTGGGTTTGAGAATCTGCAAGGTAAGGGTGTGCCTACAATTTTAAAGCATCCCCTGTGGTCTAGTTACCACGCAGCCAGAGAGAAGAATTCCAAAACCAAGGAACACTTGGGGGGACTGGGCGCCTGAGCCTTGGCAGTTCCTCTCGTCTACAGCAGAGCATGAAGTCATGTCTGCTCCCCATACCATGTATGGAAGTTTGCCCACATACTAGCAACCTGCTTGTGATTGAAAGGAAAGTGTGGGCTTGGAGAACAGTGATGTTGGGCTCAGGAGAGCATTCATTATCTGTGGCCCACAACCCAAGATCAAGGAGACCTGAACAACGGCGACAATGGCAAATTTCTAAGGAAGCCCATGTCCCCGCTTCTCAAAGAGCAAGTCTTGGTGCACTCAGCACAGGGCAACAGTGGATTTGGGGACTCCGGGTCCTCATTTTCCTCCGCTGCCATTTTCACAATTTTAAAGTTTTTTATTCCTTGAAGGGGTCATCCAGGGACTTCAGGATTTCCAGTTCATTTTCATCTACCAGAGACCAAACTCTGGGGTCAGTGTGGAGTCAAATCCCCGGTGAGAACCACTACAAGTCTCTCTTAAATACAGAAGCCCTGGCAGTTAAACTTCTTAAACCCATTGAAAAAGAGGAACCCTCAGATTTAAATAGCCTGAAAAAAGGAAATGATAAAAATAACAGGAAAGCAAGTTGATTGTGGGAATAGTAACACAAATTCCATAGGACCGAATTATGGCAGTTTGTTGCAGTTCTAGGTGGTGGTAATTGTTGGTTTCATAGAATGCTGAGATTCAGAAGTGCTTTCTCACTGTTAGTAGAGGCTTTCTATCATGTTCCCTACATTAGAAGAGCATCAGGGCAGCAGTCAAAAGACCTGGATGCTAGCCAGGCCTCATTACCCATGAAACCTTCCCTCAAGCCTCAGTTTTCTCAAATGGAAAACAAAGATAATGGTACTTCTGACCTGAGTGCTCGGACAGTTAGGGAAGAATCCATTTTGATATAGGGCACGAGGGGCAGTATAAACTCAGGGCCACCTACATCTAAGGCTGATTTTTAAAGTGGTTTTGAATCATGGCACTGGAAAAAAACCCCGAGAGTCTGTATATATACTATAGATGGAAAATTTCAGTAGGTGCTTTCAGCATCAAGGTTTTTTCCTCGGGAATACCACAAAGGGTTAATAATTACCTATAAAACCCCTAAAGACCTGCAGGGTGATGACAGCCCTGCTCTGAGCCTGTTTTGTATCTCTCTTCCAAGGAAAATAAAGCTGTGTACTCATTAACTCCTTCCTTGCAATAATCTTGTCAATGAGATGGATTGGTGGAGAAGGTAAGAGAGGAAGCTAAGGAGTCCAGGGATGGACTATAGGAAGAGTCCATTTCGAGACTTCCCTGTCCCCTTTCCAGCATTTTCCTTGGGTGGAGGCAGGAAGAGGTGTGTTTGGTGGAGCAATCTCTGGCTGTTGGAATATTGGCTAATGCCCAAACGGTGTCCAGCTGCCGCCGCTTCATTTCCATAGAAAGAATGCTCGGCTGCAACCCTGCCCCCTTCTACAGAGCAGCATCAACTAGGGGCCCAAACCAGTAGAGACCACCTTCTGCCCTGAACAGACCTGTATACCTGTCCTTGCCTTGTGAATTTGCAATTGGAACTGGTCCCCTGAAAGGATAAAGAAAAATTTTATGAAAGCTTGTCAGCATTTCAAAAGTCTGAGAGTCTGCAATGGAGGTCGGTATAAGAAGCAGTCTCTTAGCTTCACTGATGAAGAGGAGTGCTAATTACATCATCATCAGGGACTGCACCTCTCACCCTCCCTCGGCTGCCTTTCCAACGTCGCTCGGAGCAGTGCGTCAAAGGGGAGGGGGTGGAAAATCATAGTTTATATGTTATTGCCAGTAACTCAGCAGCAACACTTCAGTGTATGTAAAGAACAGCACATTTTTCATAACTTACAATAATAATTTTCATGAAGTCATATACCTTATATTTTTCAAAGCAATTCACATCATAACAACAGCCACCATTTACTGAGCACTTATTATGTGTCTGTCACTTGGTTGAGTGTTTTATATACTTTTTTCATTGGGGCTGATGTTGAGAAAAATGCTCAAGGCCACACAAGCTCATAAGTGATAAGGCCAAGATTCCAGGCCAGCTCTGTGGACACTAATGATCCATTGTGACATTTGAGCCTCATACATTTTGAAGATGACAGTTGTTATTGCTCCCACCTTATAGATGAGAAAGCTGAGGTTAGATGATTGTGTCAAGGTCACACAGGACCAAGAATAAATAGAACCTTCTTTTTTTTAAGATTGTATTTATTTATGAGAGAGAGAGAGAGAGAACGTGGCAGAAGGAGCAGAGGGAAAGAAAAAAAGCAGACTGCGCTGAGCACAAAGCCTGACACAGGGCTTGATCTCAGGACCCTGAGATCATGACCTGAGCCAAAACAAAGAGTCAGATGCTTCACTGACTCAGACACCCAGGTACCCTTAAAAAGAACCTTTTTTTTATCTTTTTAAAAGTTTTTATTTATTATTCAGAGAGAAAGAGAGAGAAGGGACAAGAAGTGGGAGTAGCAGGCAGAGGGAGAAGCAGGCTCCCCCCTGAGCAAGGAGCCCAATGTAGGACTCGATCCCAGGACCCTGGGACTACGATCTGGCCCAGAAGGCAGATGCTGAACCAGCTGAGCCACCTAGGCGATTTTGATTTTTAAATCAAAGTTCCATCTTGTCCATCACCACATATGCTTGATGTTCAACACACGTTTTAAGAGATGCATCATAATGTTTGTTTCTCAAGGATTTTGTGAAAATGGATATGATTTCTCTCCTTTTCCATACTTGCTAATAGCTTTCCAGGATTTCCTTTATGATTAGTAACCTAAAAATTTTACGATAAATCTATTGGCCTCTCCCCCCACCAACACAGCGACACTTGTATAGTTATAATGGTTAATATTTACTGAGCACTTACTACACCCTGGACATTATTCCACATGATGGCCTAATTCCAGTAAAGTCCCATGAGGCTTCTGTGAGGTAGGCACCATAAAGATCAATTTATAATGGAGATATTGAGACTCGGGTCAATCCCATCACCCAAGCCACATCCTAGTTAGGGGTTGAATCAGGACCCCAAGGCCTGTGTCTAACAGTCACCCAGCCACTTCCTCCTTATCACTCCCTATTTGAATTATTTTTTGCGTTTACTTCTACTCTAGACCGCCGGCTCCTGAAGTTCAAAGTCTGAGTTGGCTCTGTCTTGGTATTCCTGTCATCTAGCGTATCTGGTTCAGAGGAAGCACAGATGCAGCATTTGCAAGGAATGCTGCCTCCTTTGGAAGGAAGGACACTTATCAGCTCCCCGTCCATCTTCAATAAACCTGTCTTCAAAGGTGTGCGCTAGCAGCAACAACATCACCGAGGGCTGGTCAGAAATGTGATTCTCCACCTCCCTCCCAGACCCACTGGCTCAGGATCGGCCTTTAACAACGCTCCTGGGTGATTCAGTTGCACACTTAAAATTAAGAAGTCCCGGTCACCACAGGTACCCCACATACACCTCTCCTTGTGACTGTCTCTCCCAATGCTGCCGCAAACATAAAGCTCTTTGCACTTTATGTATTTTTATGTGCCTATGTGCATGTTTACGTTTTCCACATTTCCCCAAGCCCTTAATAAAATAATTTCAAAAATATCGGCAAGCATGTGGTTGGCATTATTGCCCCTTCACCGAGAGCATTCGAAACATCTGCTGCCCTTGAGACTTTGGTAAAGTCCTCTCATGCTCCTCAACTCTCTCGTTCTTTGAGATGCATTCAGACTAATTAGAAGCATTTGAGAATTTTATGGGCTGTTATATTGGTTTCCAAAAGGGCAGTTGGGTTTTTGACACATTTCAAATTTATCATAAACATATAGACTGACACATATGCGCTTTTCACTGTCATTTTTATCCTTCAGCTACATTATTTATGCAATCATTTAAGTATCCTTATTTCCCTAAGGGAGTTCTGACATTCTTCTTGAATTTAGATGCTATAAATCAAAGAAACGTCTTTGTTTTGTCACTAGACACTCCCCACCCTTCCCACCCTCGCCTAAAAAACTCCTGTTTGTTCTTACTTGAAGTACATGAAGATGCAGAGAAGACAAGCATGTAGATCAATCCCCTCCAGAGATGGTCACCAACAAGTTCTCCCATCAAGAGACGGGGTATATATCCCTTCTCCCCTTGAATCCAGGAGGGCTTGTGACTTGATTTGACCAACAGAATGTGGTAGAATTATCGCTGCCAGTTCTGAACCTAGCGGCTTCCACTCCTGTGCTCTTCCTACCCTGAGCCGCCATGGAAAGAAAGCCAGGCTGTCCTTCTAGAACATAAAAGCCCTGGAGGATAAGAGGCCATGAGGAGAGAGAGGCCGCGAGGGAGAAAACAGTATCCGGCAGCTCAGCCAACAACCAGCACCATAACCCCAGACACTGGAGAGACACCATCTTGGACCTGTCAGCCCAGGGCAGCCTTCAGCTAAATGCAACTACAAGGATGAACCTAACCGGCACCACCAGAGCAGAGACAGGTCATCCCCCCGGGGCCTCGCCCAAATTCCAGACCCACAAAATGGAGACCGATAAAAATGGATCTTGGTGTAAGCCACTCAGTTCTGGGGTGATTTGTTATGTAGCCACAGAGACCTGAGGCAACAGGTATGGCTAAGTGGACATGCAATAAAACACGAGTAGGTTTTTTTAGGGGAATAAAGCCTAATCACATAAACCTGTCATTGGGAGTGTCACAAAAATTAGCGTTATCAGTTGACCTTCCTGACATGTGTGTCAGGGTCCTTGATTGAGTGCAACATGCCAACCAGCAGACGCGCTTGAACAAAGCTTCGTGAATAATAAGTATTCTGGTTCTTCGGCAGGCTACCAAATGAGCTCCCTTCCTCCTCTCCCGGAAATAGGTATGAGAGAAACACACAGCATCTGCTTATGTAAAAAAAAAAAAAGGTCAGTTCTCCCATGTAATGTATAGCTAGCAACAAAGTAAAGTCACTAGTTGAATGGACGAGATAATTGAACTCCTGTTACATTCTTCCTAAAAATATCAGATAAGGTTTAACATGGTAGACACAAGGATGAAATCTCAAAAAATGGAATCCCGGCCATAAAACAGACATTGAAATATGGATTTGGGGGATGGTGTGATTGGTGGGGGGTGAGGGTGGTAAGGGTTATAGCTCTTGGACACAGACTAGCTGACCTACTCAACAGCTTGCCTTCAGGGTCTGCAGGGCATAGCTTACTGCTTCCCTGTGTATTATCTTGCACTCTTCTGTAGCTCTCATTTGTCAAGAGCGTTCATCGTGCATGGCTTGGGGAGGGACAGGGCAGTGTGGGCACAACATAAGTTTGTTGAGGCCCTGCCATCAAGGAATTTTTTAATCTTATGATTCTGTTGACTGCTAGAGCTCCAACATCTGCAACACTGCCTGACCAATAAATACTGCTGAATGAATAAATGATGAAATGAATGAATGCTTTTCTGTACACAAACCTCATTTTCCCATAAAGACTATAAGCAAGTCACAGGAGGCAGCCATAGATCCACAGATGAGTAGAAAACAAAGAGACTTTTGTGATCATCTAGAGCAGTGGGTCACGACCATCCCAGACCTGCTGGTTCAGAAACTCCAGGGTTAGGGTCCAGGAGTCCATGTTTTGAATGGACTTTGAATTATTTCAAAGTCCCATGTTCAATGGGAGATTTTTATACACGATAAAGTTTGAGAACCACCCTTCTAGTCTAAACTCCCCACTTTACAGATCCAGAGGAAGGATAAGATAGTCTCAAAGTAATGCAGCTACTTAGTAGCTGGACGTTGAACCAGCCTGACCAACCATGAATCGAGGGGGTTTTCAGGTCACACGACTTCCCACGCTAATGCAGAGTAAGTTCCTGGCAAATCAGAACAAGTTGGTCACCTTAATGAGAACCCTAGTTTCCGAACTAGAACCCTCTACCTGCCATATAGCTAACCTAGGTAAGAACTAACTAGGTGCCAGGGAACAACATGGGTGCTTTATGTCTTCACTCACATAATCCTCTCAATAGTCCTATAAGGCAGGGACTATTATAATCTTTACTTTTAAGAAGGGAACATGGCGGCATAGAAAGGATAAGTACAGTAGTCCACTTTATCCATGGGAAATACCTTCTAGGACTATCTCTTCTATATACTGTTTTTTCCCACATATACATACTTACGATACAGTTTAATTTATAAATTAGGTACCGTAAGAGATTAACAACAACTGATAATAAAACAGAAGCATTAAAACAACATTTCATAACAAGAGTTCCATGAATGTGGTTTCTCCTTCTCTCTCCCAAAATATCTTACTGTGCTGTCCTCACCCTTCTTCTTCATGTGATGATGTGAGATGAGAAAATTCCTACATGAGGAGCTGCAGTGGGGGAATGACATAGATGTTGTGACATAGCACTTGGCTACTATGGACCTTCTGATGATACATCAGACCATGGTTGACTGGCCGGGTCAGGGGGGTGGTGGTACTCAAACTGCAGAAAACAAAACCAAAAACTGTGGATAAGGGCGGGGGTGGGGAGGCACTGTAATGTACCCAAGGTCACTAAGCCAGGACATGAGACTCCAGAACCCGAGCTCTTAACCATCACTGTTTTACTTTGTATTTATCATAGTGGATTCCCAGCTTCTCTTTGACCTTTTTCAGTAACACTTTTCAAAGTTAGCAGCTGTTTCCACAATCTGTCAGCCTTTTGGTACCCTGCTGTCTCTAACAGTAGCAACAGAACGTGAGGGAAGGGACCACCACCCTGCCTTGCACAGCGCCCGGCATGGAGTGGGCTGAAGACAGACGTGTCAGTCAAATGTTGTGGGAATCAGAGTAGCAGGTTGACCAGATGACTGATTGAGTTGGCTTTTCAAAAGAAAGGGGATCCTATTTTAATCAAATAGCTGCCATGTTCTGGCCACCATCCAGGTGAAAAAGTGGGCCAAACTTGACTTTCAGGGGGGATTTATTTGGCCTAGTGTATTCATTTTTAAAATTTGAAGTTGACCTACCTTTAGAAGGTAAGCATCTGCTTACTGTCTTCATTTACAGTTTCTGCCTGCCTACCCTGGCAGGCATTTGAGTTTTCAATTATGATCCTAGGCTTGTCTAATATTAATTCATTTATTCTTTACAACAAACCTATGCTGTAGGCATTCTCATCTACACCTTGTAAATGAAAAGTCTTGGAGTGTATTGGTAACCTGGCCAAGCTCATACACTCATAAGTGGGAGAACAGGGTACAACCTAGACAAACTCTTCCCTACCTCCACTGGGTGCCTCCACCCTACTACCCCCTTGGGTTTCTCTAGGCATCATGAAAACAAGAGGGCCATCTTGTGTCAGATAAAGGTCACATTTTATCTGTTTTACCAGGGTGAGGCTTTCACAAAAGGAATCCTATGTTCAATATAATCGATCCAAATGAATCCCAGGGATCTTCTAGATTGTTCTTTCCCATGACTCAGACTACCCTCATTCCCCGCTCTGAGGAGAACATCATGTTCTGGAAGCTAAGTGGAAGGAAAAGTCAACTGTATCAAGTACTTTTTTTTTTTTTTTAAGATTTTATCTATTCATTTGACAGAGAGAGAGAGAGAGAGAGCACAAGCAGGTGGAGCAGCAGACAGAGGGAGAGGTAGAAGCAGCCTCCCTGCTGAGCAGGGAGCCCGATGTGGGGCTCAATCCCAGGACCCTGGGATCATGAACTGAGCTGAAGGCAGTCGCTCAATTAACTAAGTCACCCAGGTGGCCCCTATGAAGTACTTTTGGAAGGTTAGGTGAGAACTGAAAACTGACTACTGGAGTTCACAAAAAAGATTTTTTGACCTTGACAAGAGCACTTTCTGTGGAACACAGGGAGCAAAAGCATGATTAGAGTACTAAAGAGAGAACTGAAGACAAACATTGGGCACAATGAAGACAAACATTGGGCACAATGAAAACAGATAGCACTTTTGAAGAGTTGTGCTCTAAAGAGGAACAGAGAAATGGCTGGTAGCTGGAGATGGATATGGAGTCAGAGAATTCGTTTCACTTTATTTTGAGATGGGAGAAAGAATATGATATTTGTAATGATGGAAATATTCTTATATATGATGGAAGAATCAGTAATACACTAAGGGAAGGGGAGAAATGTGGGAACAGCATTCTTGAATAGGCAAGAGGGGACAGAGTCTAGTGGACAGGTGGAGAGGTTGGTCTTAGGTAGAAGCATAGAACCTTAAAGTTGGAAGGCAGAGTATATGGCAAAGAGCATAAATTTGATGTTCTCCTCTTATTGTTTCTTTTCCTGAGTGATAAAGGAGGCAAAATCATTTAGAGAATAAGGGTGAAGGTGTTGGAGACTTAATGAGCCATGAGAAGGTATGAAATAATCATCTATGAGAGTGGGAGTAAGGGAACTGGAGTAAGATTACCAGGGAGCATAAATACCCACTGGAAGGGAGAAGGCATGAATTAAAGTGAAACCAGTTAGGTTGTATGTTTCTCTTCGGTCAAGGGCTTGTGCTCTGGATGTAATGTACTGGATGTAATGAGGATTGAAGTTTTGCCAGAAGAGCATGATGAAGCCATGAAGGGGCAAGAGGGCTTGAAGTTATATGCTAGGGAGTAATTATAACACAAGCCCATGGAGCAAGAAAGAAGTGAGGGGTCATGAAAAGGTAGCGGGATCAACAGAATCGGTCCCAGGGGAGTTGGAAGTGACTGTAGTCAGGTTGGTACTGGAAGTGAGCTGGGAGTCTTGGTGGGGCAGGGATTGCACTAGTTGGCAAAGGCAAGGTTGGGGTTGACTATGGGAATAAGCAGCTGAGAGAGTATGTAAGACAAAGCTCTGGCACTTAATAAATAGTTATCAGACTGAGGGATGAAAGCGAAATCACTGGAGATAATCTGATTCAAGACCTGAGAGGCCAGCATAATGGAAAGATCATTTATGCAAACAGTTATGAAAAGTACCGAGAATTATGATGGGAAGATTATTGAGAGGGTGGCAGTGATCCAGGAGCTGAAAGTTTTAGGGATCAGTAGATGACTGCCACATGCATATCAGAGTTGTAGGAGTTTGGGGAAGGAGAAAGGAGAAGAGTCTAGAAGTGGCCATAAGGAATCGGGAAAAACCTCCTGGCTCAGTAATATAAGAGCTGCAAGAGAAGACAAACAACAAACATAGCCATCAGCCATTAACTTTGCCTGGAATTAATATAAACAGATATTTGGCTAGACAGTCATTAATACCAGGGGTCAAACTTTCTTGATAAAGGGCCACACAGCAAATATTTTCAGTTTTATGGGCCACAGAGTCATTGTTGCAACTACTCCACTCTGCCTCTGTAGCTCAAAAGTAGCTGAAGATAATATGTAAATGAACAGGTGTAACTACATTCCAAAATAATTTATTTGCAAAAACAGGCTGTAGGCCATATTAGGTCTCTAGGTAAACATATGCTAACCTCTGATAAATGCTGCTGAAAAAATCACAAATAGGAGAAAGTCTAATGAAAAAAATGAGATTGTTCATCTGAGGGCCAAAGATTTAAAAGGATTTAAGTTTACCATACTGGTCTTAAGCAGAGCAGCTATGTATAGTTGTGAAGGTTGTACACTGCACAACCTCAAGGGGCACTATTCACATAGACTTCAAAATCAGTGACTCTCCTAGAAGTGATGCAGACCATAATCTGAATGGCTACATAGAACAGTCCTAGTTGTAAGAATAGTAACTGCAAGGACTTTACTACATTGAAATAGTTGAGGGGCTAGCCCAGCTTGAGAGTATACCCTACCATTTCTAGAAAAGCAATAATTACTTTTATTGAGCATTTGCTATGCATCATTCACAGTACTTGGGGATATATAAATATTACCTCATATAAACCTCCTAGTGATGGGTTATATTTTCCCCATTTCACTTTGAGGTTCAGAAAGCCTAAGCAATTTGTCCTAAGTACTCAGCTAGTAAATATCTAAACCAAGGTTTCCTTGACTTTTCAAGTCCGTATTCTTTCTAGTCCCCTCTCCTTTCTTATTGGTTGCAAGGTCCTTTAATGATGACCTAGTAAAACACATATTAAGAAAATTTCTTCTAGAGACCTAATTAAAAATAATTACACACCTTAAAAGACACTAAAAATATGGCATGCATGCCAACAGGGAAGACAGTTCTTATTTTATCAATGTCTTTATGGATTTGGATTCTGTTCAGAAAAGCTCAGACTCAAAAGGTAATTGCTGGCAGCATGCAAAATCCATCAACCCATAATTAACATATGACAATTATTCTAATTGCCTCACACAACATTTCTGTTTTTAATTGTAGAGCAATTTGCCAATCGCATCATTAATTGGCAATTCATATTTTAAACATGTAAAAGACAAAGAGTCTTTATTTCCTCTGAGGCAACCGAGACCATTAATTGAATTTTTAAAATACATTTTCTTCTTTTCTCTGACCACAGAACCCCCTTCAGATGGTTCTGATTGCAGTTTCTTCTGGCCAAAGTGTATTTTCTTGGGGTAACTTAATCTTACTTTAGCACTTTAATACATTTTCTTAACAATTCACTCAGACCAGATCCTCGTTTCTCTCTAGACACCCTGAGCAAGGCTCCCGTGTACTTCAAAGGGAAAATAGTGGGTGCAGGGAAAACAAGGAATCTGGTTCCTCGGTTCAAAAACCCTCCACACACTATAAAAACTCACTGGTGTCTTCCTGTGTGTTAAGGGCCAATTAATATACGTGAGTGAAGCCTTTGTATGAAACCACCCTGGCAACTTGGGAACTTGCTGGAAAGCCCAGCAGCTAATGGAAAACAAAGTTTAGTGGACCCAATTCCCATACAGACCCCTCCCCCCTCGTTTGCTCACAAGGAAGGAGTAAGAAGACTATGAATCACCTCAAAAAGCAAAAAGGCAAGAAAGACAGCCCTGACTCCTTCATTCTCACTCTCCGTTCCTTCAGTATACCTTGGGCCAAACAGGGACTAGGTATCAAAAGCCGCAAAGGACTTACTCACTCAAGCATCATCTCCCACCTCAATTTTAAGGGTCACTTTCTTCCGGAATGTGGGAGAAAGAGGTGGTCTGCCCGAGCTCAGCAGTGAGGCAGCCTGACACAACTCCTTTATGGGAAGAACCTTCGGTGACCTGGAGCTCCCAGGCTTCAGCTGCTTCTCTGCGTGGGCATCAGCGGAGGGGAGCAGGAGGAACGACATACCTTTACCTTGTCCCTTCTTTCCCGGACCAAACCCATAACCTCCCGCACCACCACCATCACCTCATAAGGCTGCACGTGCTAGGCTGGGAGGATTTCAGAAACACCTGCTGCTGTCTGCTGCAAACAGCAAGATGAACCATTAATAATGTCCAACTGCCTGTGTGACTGTGGCCCATGGACCAGTGCGGAAGCAGAGAAAGTTAACCCCTGGACAGGGGTTTCTAGCCTGGCCTTGCTTTTCACGCCCTGTTCCCAGGATTTCCTTCTCCAAACATGTCCCTTTGGTCTTGACTTGCATGGCAGAGCTCAACACTGACTGTGTATTCCCTGGGGACCTTGTCCCCCCCACCCCCCCACCCCCAGGGCCAATAAAATCAGACCCTTTGGCTACGGAGCCGGAGCATCAGTATATGGTTTTTCTCTCCCCAGGTGATTTTAATGTGTCGCTAAGGTTGAGAACCACTGCCCTGGGACAGCTACTGTCCCTATACCAGGCCACAGGGTGGGGTGGAAGGGGGGGGTGTGGGTCCCAGAGCTTGAATTATTCAGTCTAGACCAGAGTTTGCAAATTGAAGGCCCACCCACAGGCTGGATCTAGCTCGAGGATTTGTTTTGTTTGGCCCATATGGGGTTTAAAACTTTTTTTTTAATTACTTGCCAATGTTTATTAATGGGAATATATTGCATAAAAATCTGGATGGTTGGCTTCTTTTGGAAAATAAGGAATTTCTGGCTATTCTCAGTCTGCATTCCTGCATGACCACAGTTGGCTGGAGGAGAAGGGCTAGCCCCTTAGGGGTACAGGCCCTCTCTGGTTGACCACAGTCCACGCCATTCTCTATTGCCTCACACCACTTCTCTGCCTCCCCCATTTACCTTCCTGCCCCCCTCCCTGCCCCGACCTAACTAACAGGGGAGGGGAGAAGGCGGAAGCCCATCTCCCTCTGGAATGACTCCCCCAGGAAGTGCAATACAAGGACTCTAACTGTCATCCACAGGGTAAGAATGGAAATAAGCACACGGAGATTCCTGGATTCACAAAGGAAGGCAGGGAACTCTTGTTCTATAAATCACTTAACCCACAGAGGTCCCTGCCTGCGATGGGAGAGTATTTGATTCACACAGAGTGGGGCCGGTGGGAGGCCCACCCCCTCTCCATCGTTATCTCCACCTCCACCGCTTTGTCTAAAGTCAGGCTGGGGCTTGCAGAGGGGAAAGAAAAAATCCCGCCCCACACTCTCTACCCATTCAATGATACATAGTTCCTGTTTATCAATGCCTTAGGCCAGGTCACGTTGCCAGGCCAGATGGCCGCACACCTGTCTTCCTGGGGCAGTATTTCTCAATGTGTGGTTCACACTCCTTGTGACAGATTCCTGGGCCCCGCCCTACACTCACTGAATCGGGTTCTCTGGGGGTGAGGCCAGGTAACCACATTTGCCAAGTGATTTTTACTCCATAATCATGGTAATAATGATAGCAGCCGCTCATCACAGCATTTACTAGGTGCGTTGTGCACATTATCTCACTTAACCGTCACAGAAATCCTTAAGTTAGGTAGTAAGTGGCTTCACATTGCGAAAGAGGAAACTGGAGCGGAGACCAGTCAAGTAATCGGTTCAAGGTCACCCAGCCAGTAAGCTGCAGAGCTGGGAGTCTGATCATCTGTTGTAGTTGGGAAGCCACAGCTCAGAGCCAAAGGGAGGCAGCAGGAAGGTTTATGAGTTCCCAGGTCACACGGGTCAAGCAGGATGCGGTAGAATTTTGTCCATTATAACGATAAAACTTTGGCCTTGCTTTCAGTAAGCTGAGACTGTTTGGGGTAGAGACTAGACAAAAGCCTATTGCCCGTAACAGAGGTTGCTTATGGTTAGATGACACAGGTACCCCATGTCCCCCAGACCTGCTCTGTGCGTGTCTACCAGGCATCATCTCAGCCTCCCTGCTGCCTAACTTAGCATGTGTGGCTCCCTCTGTGTGAATGCTCCTCTCCTAGATCAGGGGTCAGCAGACTTTCTCCTGAACAGTCTACACAGTAAATATTTTAGGCTTTGGGGACCATGAGATCTCTTACAACTACTCAGCTCTGTCACTGTACCACCGAAACAGCCAAAGACGGCATGTACACAAACGAGCCTGGGTTTGTTCCAATAAACCCTGATGAACCCTGAAATTTGAATTTTCTATCTTTTTTTTTTTTTTTAAAGTAGGCTCCGCACCCAGCATGGAGCCTAATGTGGGGCCCGAACTCATGACCCGGAGATCAAGACCTGAGCTGAGATCAAGAGCTGGAGCTTAAAGAACTGAGCCACCCAGGCGCCCCTGAATTTTATATCATTTTTACGGGTCATGAAATATTTGCTACTTTAGATTTGTTTTCAGCCATTTAAAACTGTAAAACCGAGGTCCCCACAGTTAGTTAAGTATCTGTCTCTGGGTTTCCACTCAGGTCATGATCTTGTGGTCATGAGATCGAGCCCCGAATGGGGCTCTGCACTCAGCGAGAATTTACTTGAGATTCTCTCCCTCCCTCTCCCTCTGCCCCTCCTGCTCGTGCTCTTTCTCACTCTGAAATAATTAAATAATCTAAAAAAAACCCCACAGAAATGTAAAACCCCATCTCAACTTGCAGGCCAGCCACACCCAAAACTGGTGTCAGCTGGAATTTGGCCATGGACCCTTGTTAACCACTCTCTGCCTTGGGTCTCCTAATGGGGAGTGCTCCCTTGTGCCGCAGGCCCCCTCAGCTCTTGCCTTCTCCGAGAGGCCTTTCCCGAAGCCTGTAGCTAATGTTCTTCCTTCCTCCTGTTCATTTCTCTCCCATCACCTTTTAAAATTACATGGTCACACTTATCACTATTTTAAGATTTTCTGGTTCCTTTGTTAGCTTACGCTTGTAGGATAGGTCTTCCTCTGTTGAAGTTAAACAAGTTCTAGGAAAGCAGGGAGCTTATCTGAGTTCCTGGCTGTGTCTTCAATGTCTAAACAGTAACTGGCCCATCATAGGGTAAGTACTTGGGTAAACGACTAGACAAAACTCTCCAGCACTCCACCTCATGTTCCCTTTGATTAGTGTCTCGCAAACCTCTCGTGATATAGCTCAAAGGCTACACAGATAAAATATTACCCAGCTGCAGTCCGTAGGAGTTTCAAGTCAAGAAGAATTCATCTTCTTCTTTCAAGAAGAAACCCAGGCCAACAACAACCTGACTTCTCTCGTCTAGAATAGGACAGAGTTTCCTAAACACCAGTGACTTGGATGGGATATAAAGTAGAATGGCTACAGGTAAATAACGCCCATAAACTTGGAGCTGACATCCTTATTATTCCAAGAGCAAAAATTTCATCTTGGGCTAAACAAAGGGTTTCTACACTTCCTTATGAAAAGCTTAAACAATGAAGGCTCATTATTTTTTCTTATATAAATAAATAAGAGCAGTGAGCAGTGAGCAGCGAGCAGCATCCGGCCCCATGGTCACAGAAGTTTCTCCTGAGGTCCTCAGGGTCAGCCGAGCAGTGTGGACGAGGCAGACCCTGACACTCATCTCCTCGATGGAAGCCTTCCTTCAGCCACACCAAAGAAAGTAGTGGTCTTCCATTTCCCCTGAGGACCTCCAGGAGGGGCTTCTGTTCCCTTCGCTGCAGGCTGAAGTTTCAATGAGAGCACATTCCGGCATTTCAGGGTGTGCAGCTCTGCCAACACCAAACTCAGGGTGGATTCCCTGAGTGGGCTCCAGACCTAGGTGGTGCTAGACCCATGCGGGGCCTTTGCCACATTGACTTCCCAGGTTACAGTGAGCTTTGTAAGGAAAAGGGACAGCCACAGTTCTACCTTTGAGGCTTGATGCTGGAGGTAGAGCGATGGATGCTATGTCCTCTGCGGGTCCATCTCAGAGGACCAAGTCCCAAAGGGTCCTTGTGGGCGTGAGGGTGAAAGCAGCAATGTCTAAACGTCCGGTGCCACAGTTAAGCTCTGCTGCCTCTCGGACAGTGAGCCCTGCTTTTCTCAAAGCACTAAGCATGTTTCACTCATCCTGTTAAAGTCATTACAATGACTCGAGGATCACTTTCTTGTTCCTCAGGGCCTAGAGCTTTCCTTGAGCTTCTACTAAGTGCGGACTGTATACAAGACAATAGGCTGATGGATAAGGCGAGGGAGGGGATGGGAGTGGAAGACAAAGATGAACCCAGTGGGTGTTACCTTTTTGGAGTTGCCTCCATGGGTTGGACAATGTTTTCATAATTTTGACACTTAGAATTGGGGATTTTAAAACTTAAGTCTCATCATCACTGGAAAAAAAATCAACTAAGCTACTCCTACTGGCTATCAGACGCTATCACTTATCCAATACATAATATGTGTCCTACCTCATTGATTATCATAGTAGGTTCTCTTTCTGTCCCATTTTATAGATGAGGCAACCAAGGATCAGAGATATGAAAGAAATATGCTAGTTAACACAGCTGGTAAATGGCTATGCTGGGGATCAAATGGGGATCTGTCTGAAGTCCAAATATCTGACCACTAAGTCCCTTCTGATAATGCCTTCCTGGGCTAATCTAACCCTTAGGTGAGGATGAAGGTCTTTAGTCACTGTGGTTGGAAGGACCCTCCCTGAAGCATCTTCTTCCCTAACTCCAGCCTGCAGTCTTACTTCTGTGAGCTGTGATTTTACCATTAGAGATTCATTCCTTTGCTGGGAAATCTAGATCTCTTTTCCCCTGAGAGGCCTGACATTTAATGCCTTTATCCTTTATGAACTGCTCAGTGTCATATTGAAATGGGGAGGCAAGAAAGGATGGTCCAGAAGGTATCAGAAATTTATACTGTCCACCAAATTCTTTCAAAAACCTCATGAGTCAGAGACTATCAGCTCTGGTTTCTGGATGAGAAGAAAAAAGCTCTGAGAAACAGCCATTTGGAGTGCTTTTTTGTTTTTCAAGCCTGTACTTTCCTATTCTTTATATTGTCCTCTTTTTTTTTTCATTTAAAATTTTTTTTTCTTTTTTAAAATTTAAATCCATATAGCCAACCTATAGTACATCATTAGTTTCAGTTGTAGACTTCACATTGCCTTCTAATAATTTTCTCCTTGTAAAATTGATTGCCTTATTCTTATGGTTATCTTATTACTATTATTAAATTTTTAAAACTTTTTCTAGAAAACCTTTTCAATGCTCTTCTTAGAGAAAAAGGCGGATAGAAGTTTTTCATGATACAATGGTGGTTAAAATTGGAAGGGATGCTGCTAAATGCATTTTGGAGGGAAAATTACACATTAAGGTTTTTTTTTTTAACTTTTAAGTAATCTCTACAACAAACACAGGGCTTGAACTCATGAGCCCAAGGTCAAAAGTCACACTGAGCCAGTCAGGTGCTCCCAAAATTGTATATTTAGACAAAAGTTTTTAATTTCTAAAAGCTGATACCATGCAGGCTTGGAGCAGAGAGCTGATAAAAACAATTTTATGGCATGCACTTTATGGTTATTATAGATTTAAATTTTGATTGAATCAGCAAAATAAACTATTAAGCAGCATTGAAAATCGATATGAAATGGGTTTCTCTGTGACTTGCCCACTCATGAGCTGGGGTTTGACAGAAAGCAGGTGCTTCATTGGAATCCAATTAGAAAGACTGGTTCATACCATCCTGAATTGATCACCCATAATTCATGTCGCACATACTGTTCAGTCACGCCCACAGTCTGCCCTCTAAAGAACACGGTCATCTGTTTCATATAGGTACATTTTCAAAATCTTTTAGGTGGCCTTAAAAAAATGAACTGTAGCTCCCCCCCTGCCCCATCTTTATTCACTCTATAGGATGTAAACTTAGTTGTAGTTACCTTTAGCAAGTACCTGCTAAACACATTTATCATTAATGCGACAGAATTTACTGAGTTGCTGTTATGGGCTAAGCACCGTGCTAGGCATTATGGCAGCTACTAAATGAATTACACACAGAACTTATAGTCTTACTTTTTTTTTAACTTTTTAATTTTTAAATTTAGTTTTAAAAGATTTTTAATTTATTTATTTGACAGAGAGAGTAAAAACATAAGCAAGGGGACCAGCAGGCAGAGGGAGAGGAAGAGGCAGGCTCCCCACTGAGCAGGGAGACCGATGCAGGGCGGGATCCCAGGACTGCAGGATCATGACCTGAGCCGAAGGCAGACGCTTAACCATCTGAGCCACCCAGGCGCCCCAGAACTCATAGTCTTAGAGAAAAGTTCAGGCATGCATCAAACTACCTAGAAAATGATTTATGTTACTTAAAAGATGCTGTCAAATTCTTTGATACTCATCCCATTGGATAAGTGAGGGTCCTCTTCTCCTTCCCTTGAATCCGGCGTGTGATGGCCTTTGGCCATAAAGTAAGGCAAAGGGATGCTATGCCAGGTCCAGGCCTGCCTTGGCATGGGTGGGCAGCTTCCGATTTGGGCTGCTGGAGCCCTGAGCTGCCTTGTAAACATTCCAAATACCCTGAGGCCTCCATGCTGTGAGGAAGCCCAACCTAAGCATGTGGGAAAACTGTGGAGGGGTGGCTCAGCCATTAAGCATCTACCTTCAGCTCAGGTCATGATCTTGGGCTCCAGGGAGGGAGCCCCGCATTGGGCTCCCTGCTCAGTGGGGAGTCTGCTTCTCCCTCTGATCCTCCGCCCCACTTGTGCTCTCTATCTCAAATAAATAGACAAAACCTAAAGAAAAAGAAAAACTCTGTGGAGAGAATGAGCAAGAGAAACACCTGAGTCAACTCAGCCAGTTTCCAGAAATCGTGGATGAAGGTATGTTATCCCTGCTATGCTCTACCAAGCTTGACCCAGAGAATCATGAAATATAATAATAATAGACGGTAGATTCAAGCCACTAAGTTTTGGTATACTTTGTCCTGTAGCAATAGATAACTTGAACTTGCTTAGTGTCAATAAAAGGGGGTACATGACAGCCATAAGAAATCAGAAGAAGGGGTGCCTGGGTGGCTCAGTGGATTAAAGCCTCTGCCTTGGCTCAGGTTATGATCTCAGGGTCCTGGGATCGAGCCCCACATCGGGCTCTCTGCTCAGTAGGGAGCCTGCTTCCCCCGCCCCTGCCTGCCTCTCTGCCTGCTTGTGATCTCTCTCTGTCAAATAAATAAATAAAATCTTTGAAAGAAAGAAAGAAAGAAAGAAAGAAAGAAAGAAAGAAAGAAAGAAAGAAACCAGAAGAAAACTTTATTTCCAGCCTTAATGATCATGGGAAGAAACAGGGAAGGTTTCCTGGTCATGTTTGAGATGAGTTTGGAAAACTTCAGGATTAGGAGATTCAGACACGATGGAGTAAGGAGAGTCCAGGCAGAGAAAATAATGCAGGTAAAGGCTCAGAAATGAGAGAGCACCTGATGCATGTAGGGGAGGATGGAGGAGTCTGTTTTGGCAAAGAAAATGGGTTGTAGGAGAAATAGGAACACAACAGAAGCTGAAACCAAATACCAACGCACTGAAGGCCTTGAATGCTGGGGGGTTGGGGGGGTTTGATCCAGTTAAGTAGACAAGGAGGAGCCAAACACTATTTCAACAGGGAAGGGATGCTCATCCAGTGCCTTGGAAGAAAGTAAACCAATGGGATTGGAGATGGGAGTTAACAGAAGGAATGAGCCCGTTATGAAGGTCCAGCCGTTGGATGGAGAGCCCGAGATTCATCCTGACTTCTCTCCTGGGTAGGAGTGGGGTCACAGGAAGAACTGGCCTGACTGGCAGAAGATTGGCCCCCAGAAAGATCCAGGTCCTAATCCTTGGGACCTGTGAATACGCTGGTTTCTGCAGCAAAGGGGACTTTGTAGATGTGATTAGATGCAAGGACTCTGAGATGGAAAGATCATT
Organism: Procyon lotor; assembly: GCA_028646535.1. NCBI lineage: Eukaryota > Metazoa > Chordata > Mammalia > Carnivora > Procyonidae > Procyon > Procyon lotor. The sequence continues at coordinate 50,384 of JAQQSY010000040.1, forward strand.
CTGTATTATCCAGATGGGCCCCTCCTTATAAAGGAATCATTTCCCAGGCATGGTCAGAGAGCACTGTGAACACGGAAGACTCAGAGACATGGACGTGACCAGGACAGGAGCTGCCACTGCTTTGAAGTTAGAGGAAGGGGTCTAGGAGCCAAGCAACGCCGCCAACCTAAGAGGCTGGGAAGGGCCCTCAGTGTACAGTCAGCCAAAAATCTTGGAACATTAGTCCTACACCTGCAAAGAACTCAATTCTGCTAACAACCCAGAGAAACGAGCAAATGGATCCTCTTTTAGAACCTACAGAAAGGAAGAGAGCCCTGCCAACACCTCGATTCTAGCCTGGTGAGACCTGTGTCAGACTTCGGACCTTCAGAACTGTAGGACAATGAACTTGTGCCGTTGACGTGGCTAACTTTCGGATGATTTGTTACGGCAATAATAGAAAATGAGTGCAGATTTCCACGAGTGAGCGATATTTTTGGAGCACCACTGCAAGGGGTGTCGGAAGTTAGGAGTTGACAGGGTTCTCATGAGCTTCATTTCCCTTTAGGCTATGGTTCTATTTTCTTGCTACAGGAAAACACAGACTTTTTGTCTCAGAATGGTCTCCATCCCCCTGGGGGACCTTGGATCAAGTTACCTAACTTCCCGGAGCTTTAGTTTCCTCGTCTGTTCCATGAGGGTACTGAATGAGAATGGTAGCTCCAAGTGTTGTGTTTTTCACCCTGACATGCTTGATGGAGAACACACCCATGTGCGGAGCCTGCGTGGGCATAATCTAGCTTTGGGGAAATGA